>VZTH01000993.1:187183-213859 GCA_013397815.1 Aleadryas rufinucha
ATTCGGGGGGGGTGGGGTAGAGAAGCTGAAGCAAAATTAGCCTGGCAGAAACTGAGCGGCTCCCTGGTAGGCAAATCCAGCCAATAATGCTGGTCGGGTTCACGGGGTTTCCTTTTCATTTCCAAAAGCTTTCTTCTTCCTCTGTCATTCCCCTCCTAGCCCTATTCAGGAGCTCATAAGATCAGTAAAACCCAGGCCTTTGCTTTGCCTGCATGCAGCATGGCCTCAAACAGGGCTGCACTGTGATCAAAGGTAATGGTAAAACACAGCTGCCACACACACTCCTTGCCTCCACCAAGGCCCAGTTTTCAGGGGCACTCTGAACAGCAGACACATTTTTTTAAACACTTTCATTTCCATTACATCATATAAAGAAGGACGAGTAATGACTAAGAAGGATGAGCAGTAACAAAATCAATATGAATTACAAATCAATATGAAAATTACAAAATCAACAGGAAAATGGTCACATTAAATTCTGTATAGCTGCCCATGGATAAACAAGTAGAGTGGAATTTCTAAAAACACAGCCCAGAGTTTTACTAGAAACAAAACCCAAAAAATCCAAACAAACAAACAAACCACCCCTAAATCAAAAAAGACCTCAACAACCAAAACCAACAGTAAGAATAAAACCATCCAACTTTTTACCAGATTCACGTGTCATGCAATTTACCTCTACAAACAGCTTTTAACTAGTCTACATTCTGCTTCTTCACCATATTCCAAGCTTTCAACAATACCACCTCTATGATGCCCCACCTTGGGGTCAGGTGAAATCAAACTTAATGAGGAACAAACAGTAGGTTTGCATTCCTTGATTTCTTCCTCCTTTTCTAAATGGAGAAAGTTCCATTTCCTTTCCCTGCTCAAGACCAGCCCTCCCCCATTTTCCTTTCCTTTCCCTACTCCTTTCCTATTTTTTTCCTTTTCCTTCTATTTTTCCTCTCTCTCTCCCCCTCCCTTCCCTCCTTTCCTTTCCTCTCCCTCTCCCATTCCTTTCCCTTTTACATTTTCTTTTAAGTCAGCTGCCAAATCCTAAAAATAACGAGAAGAAGACACATATACACATGCAGCAGGTTTGATATTTACCCAGACTAAATAGTTTACAGGCCCCACTGAATCCTCACATAGTAATTTGTACCAAATTGCATGGAAACTGAGCTTTTCAGAGACCCAGACAATCGCAATACAACTTGTTCTCACTGGTAGGATAACCAGGCTGACTTAACTGACAGACCTGAAAGCAGCTCAGTGCAGATAGCACTCAACAGTATTTCAGGAATTCTGAGAAGTCCTTCTAAATCAGGACATAACTTGAGCATAGTGAGAGCTGAGCAGAAGGGTTGCAAACAAAAGATGGAGAGGAGAAACTACAGCAGAGAGCATGAAATAGGGAAGAAATACTTCAGGAAGAGAAGAATAAACAGAGAAAATAGAGAACAGTGAAATGCAGTGCAGTACTGACTAGAACCCTGGCCAGTCTTTTTTCACCTGTTGAAATTGCTACAGATAAACTGACACATGTGGAACTCTGTGCCTAAACTCTCTGGACACACCCTAAGTCACATCACCATCATTATGCATCAAAGTAGATGCTACAGAGCTCCTGAAGCAAAGCCAGAGTCTGCTCTTCAGCAGGCCAAGCTTTAGGAAGTTAACTTGAGCAGATACTGAGCTGAACTTATTCTGGAGATGGGTGTGGCTTTGGGGACATTGGGAGTACAGAGGACATGGTGGGATTTGGGCACATAGCAGTGGGTCAGGTATATATCATTAACATTTTTTTTGTGCAGTGTACCTATGGTTCAATTTTCTTTATCCATTTTGCACATCTATTCCCTCCTATAATTTTCAAGAGCCTGACAGATGGGACTGAACAGACTCCTTCCTGAAATGGCTTGCCTCAAGGCTAAACTTACTCCTGGAGTCTACTTATGGATTAGAATGCATCTTTCAGGACTGAATCTTCTCTAATTCCCATCCTTACAAGACCTCATCTTCAGATTTTATCTTTCTAAGAACAAAGAAGCAACAGCTAGAATTTCTGTACAACACAAACAATATTCCCAGCTGGAAAAAAAGAAGTTGTATTATGCTGAAATTCAATAGAAAGGGAAGTCACTTCTTAAAGAGATGTTTTTCACCATGTACCACAACTTAAACCTACAGCAACTTTTAGACAAGCAGATGGTTTCCCAATTCCTAGGAAAGATGAAGTTTTTAGAAGTTTTGTTTATAAATTTACAGAGCCAGGTCTTACCTAAGAAATGTCAACCTACAATTTTATTTTCTGCCTGATACACTCCTAACCTGAAGTCACCAACACAATCCTACCAAATTTAGGCAGCTGGATTTTAGGAAGAACCCATGTTATGTAGTAGTTTTCAACTACTCAGTTACAGGTAGAACGTGTGGCCTATGCTCTTTCACACACTTTCAACTCCTCTAGACTTCAAATGTCAACATATAATAACCTCTATATTCAAAAATTCTAAGGTGTGAACAAAAAGGGTCACCTTTCTGCTTTCTTTTTTAACATATCTGACAGCAGTAACGGCATCTTAGTGACTTCACCCCATAAAACAAAGGGAAAAGTTTTGCAATTCATTTACATTCCAGAGGCCCCATTCCAAGGTGAGATTGGAGGCAGATGAAAAGTTTTATTTCTTTGACCAGTACAGTTAAGATTCACTTGTTATTAGAGGTATCTATCCTGCGATGAAAGCGAAGAAATCTTTCTAGATTTGAAAGCTTCTCTTTCCCCAAAAAGAGGAAATTAATGTATGTCTTCTCAGAAAACTGCACCTAAGGAAAACCAGCAAGATGCTTTTGTTTTGACCAAGTAAGAATCACAGTTGTAGTTCATCCTTTCTGCTCCAATACTGCTTCTGCTGAACAGCCATTTTTGCTTTCATCTTTGTCAGGTTCCTACAGAGCTCAAAAAAGGGAATACTCAGCTCCCCGTCACCATCTCTGTCAACTGAGTTATGACAGCATCTTTCCCTGAAGCACCTAGTGTGAAAACAGGCAAAACAGGAATATTTTGTGGAGTAAAGGGAGTTTTCCCTTGGTTTATTTCTTCCTCCTTTTTCTCAGGAAGGAACTAATCCTTCCAAGAAACAGTTACATGCAGCCCCAAACCATCCCCTTACCTTTCCCAAGACAGTGAGGCATGGCTTAGGCTCCAACTCTGGCTGTTCCAATTTCACCACTCCTACCCAGCCATATTCATACAGGTCTTCCTCATCATTGCTATTACACAGTCCAAGTGGATGCATCTGAAATAGAATCAGAAAGAAACCTTTAGCCAATCATTAGAATTCAAAAACATACATACATATTGCTTTTGAATACCTTAACTTAAAACAAATACACTTTTATCTATTAAGGCACACCAAAGAAAACTGAAATGTAAGGCTGCATATATGAAGAATTCAGCATGTTTCTGAAGCATGCTGAGTACAAAATCTTTGCAATTTTATGTAAGCTGTCATCTTGCTTATGAAAAATCATTTAAGGCTAACAATTAAATGTGATTTTAAGTCCTTTGCTCAGATATAAAATACTTAACTACAAAGTCCCCCCTTGATACTGCAAACCACCTCTCCTTGCAAACCGACAGAAATAATACAGACTCTTTGGCAGAGTCACTCATAAAAGCTTTACACATCATTAAGATCCAGACCCCGTGTTTCAGAGCCATTATCACCTTTTTTTTTAATAATTGCACAGTATTAACAGGCTGTCATCCTTTGAAACAAGCCTATCATGTAAGCCAAAGTAAGGTACAAGAAACTTCCTAACCATTATGAAGCATTCTTAGTGTTATCTGAACCCAAATGATACGGGGGGAGTCTATCATGAAGTGAGAAACTTCAGTCTCCTTTTAGACATTTGTGTTTCTTACACTAGGCAACAATATGTCTTTAATTTCAGGTATTTAACCAGTTCCTCCTCCTTCCAACATTTAGTGTAGTTACTCTAATTAGAGTAGTTACTCTATTTTTATTATGGCAAGGAGCTTCCTACACATCGATTTTTTTTAACCTTCTTTGTCTTTTCCAAATTTGCTGTCCTTCATTAGGATAACATCTTTGTGTATAAACTAGAGTGTCATACATCTAATTTCTTACACTGTGTCTTCTCCTTGTTCTCTTTTTCCCTTAGATTTTTCAAAGGCTTTTGCCTGTTTCCCAGGCTTTAACATATATGCAGGGGTCTTTGAAAAATCTGTCTGTACTTCACCCAGTTTCGTGTCTTTCCTTAAATCTCAACTTTATCAAACTAGCTGAAGAAAACCACAAACTGATATCAACACTGTAACAACTTTGCTTTCTGGTAGCTGATTATAATAGGAGGAGATTATACTGCTCAATAATTTACATATGTATACCCCTCACTAATCCATGCAAAGTAGCACCATGTAATGGCCCCTAATCCTACCATCACTTCTGCATCACCAGCTTGTCGTTTTGTCCTTTTCTCCTATGTCCTGTACCCTGACTTCCATTTTGCAAGTGATACAATACATGAAGTGCTATTTATATTATCTTGTGGGGCCCTAACTTTCCGAATAACTTGAGAGATTACTGTAAAATATGGGAAACATGGTGGTGAACTGACACAATACAGGGATTTTCTTACCACTCGTTATTTTTCAAGATTCATCACCAATCCATTCTAAGAAAAAAAGGCACACTGTACTACATAGACAGAGCAGAATCATCTACCCAACTCTTCATTCAGCCCTTCTCCTTTTTTTTTCCCCTAAATGAGTTACTATCACACACTGCTGAGCTGTCTACAGTCTCACATGGATGAGAAATTCAACTTAGTGCTAAAAGCTTGAGGCAGGTACTATCACTGGCACATGAACCACTCCATAAACTCAGTATCTGATGGATAAACTCTTCAGCACAGACATAAAAACAGAGGATGGAGTCAGGCAGAGTGCTCTCTCCAAAACTGCCAGGGCATATATACCAACATAATTAGCCCCACAAAGAGTCCATGGGATCCTTTACCCAAACACAAAGCTTTAATCGATATTAAGTATCTAAAGCAACAGAGAACCATTCCCTTGATGTAATTCCCTTGACACAGGGTGTATCAATTGAGCTTTGAAACCATAACCCATATCTAAGAAGTTTCTAGTTCAAAATCCTTGAAATATGCTGGGGCACTTTGCACATGCCTAAAAGGGTAAAACTGAAACCACGACTCAGGTGCTTTTATCCAAGGTTACAAAATCTGTATACATTGCTGAGGGTCTAAAATAACTTTATAAAGAGCCGCACCAATTTTATGTGGGTTAGTGTTACAGGGCAGACAAACATTAAACCAACAGATGGAGAATACTTTGCTCTGTAACTCTTATCACCTAAAAAGTCCTGATGATTAAAAGAAAACTTTCACCCCTTTGCCCTTTTTTTTATGTCTGCCAGGATAAGGCATTATAGTTTTACAAAATGCTGTATGAACAGCTCAGGATCTTTCCACACACTGCCTCATGTACAGAAAAGCTTTGGTCTTTTTTTTCCCCAACCATACAATAAATAATGACTCTACCCACTTCAGTCCAGAGAAAAAGGACTAAAGAAGGAAGAAGGCCAAAAGGAACAGAAAATTCTTTCCACTGCCACTTTCCTCCAGAATACTGTTATTCCGTAACAGCTTCCAAGTGTGAATGACCCTCTGGATCAGAGTCACCAAGCACACTCTGCAGTTATGTCCCTGGAAATCAGTATAAACCTAAAGCTGAAAGAGCTTCTTCTCTTCCTCTTACAAAGCCTGAGTGACGATCAGATTGAGAGCAGCTCTGCGGAGGAGGACTTGGGGGTACTGGCACATTAAAAACTGGACATGACCCAGCAACAGGAGCTCCCAGCCCAGAAAGCCTCTAACATCCTGGGCTGCATCAAAAGAAGCATGACCAGCAGGATGAGGGAGGGGATTAGATTAGGAATTCTTCCCTGTGAGGGTGGTGAGGCCGTGGCACAGGGTGCCCAGAGAAGCTGTGGCTGCCCCATCCCCGAAGTGTTCCAGGCCAAGATGGACAGGGCTTGGAACAACCTGGGATAGGGGAAGGTGTCCCTGCCTGTGGCAAGGGGTAGAACAGGATGAGCTTTAAGGTCCCTTCCAACTCAAACCAAGTTAAAATGATGTGATTCTATGAATGGAGCAATCAGGGATACAATAAGGTACCAATCAGACTATGGGTCCTGTAAGTCTCATTCCAGGTTCATATCACACACCAGGAGCAGAGTTTTGCTTAAATGGAAGCTTCCACATCATTTGTTTCCTGCCTTCAGCAGACCATAAACCAGCAGAAGCTGCCAAGGCTGAAATTACCAGATCATTCTGACTCTATCTTAAACCCCAATGGAACAATGAGACACCTAAACAGGCACTCATCTCTTTCTGACAAACCACTAACCACATTCCCTGTCTCTATGGTTCTCCAAGACAGAGCTGCAGGACTCTGTGTCCTACTGTATGAAAAAAATTGATATGCAGCTTCCAAGATCATAAAGGATGGTCACTCCTGCAGTGCAGCTTTGCAGAGCTTCTACCTTCCAGTCAGAAGCAGCAAAGTAAGAACAGATAGCATATCCAGGACATTCTCCCTTCCAGCAGACACATTTGTTGTCCAAAAACCAGAGGAAAATCTTGGAAGAAAATCCTCTCATCTCACTTTACCAAAACAGCCAAGAAGTAAGACTGAAAAACTGCAGGCATTAAGAAGGATTCAAAGAGTGTCATGTGTTTACAGCTGCCTTGGGCAAAATACAGATGACAATACTGGCTGGTATCATCTGAGGTGTGTGTATCAAGCAGCAGGTGTCAAGCACTTAGAGATTCCAAAAAGGCTCACAGATCTATGACAGGAGCAAAGAAGAGTGAAATATACTTTTGTAGTGGGAAAGTTAATACAAATTCTAGACCACCTAAGACCACAAAGTAACATAGAAGGGCTCTGGGGACCTACCCATGTCCCATAAAAGACCACAAAAGAGAGGATAAGAAGGCAGGCGTGGCAGGCTTTTGTCTGCATTCTCAAATAAAAAACTGTTATGTTCAAGGTGCAGATCAGAAGTGTCAACCCAGTAACACAATTCCAAAAAACATGTATTAAAGACACAGAAAAAAACCCCAGGAATCAGCACCAAGGCCAGTAAGACATGGGCTTCATTGACAGAAAACTTTCTGTCCAGAAAAGCACTCCACCACTCCAAGCCACAAGTAGTTGGTAGATTCTGCTTGGATACCACAAGCTTACATTGTAGTGATCTCTGTAGATCATGACAGATAAAATATACTGCAATTTTCCAAACCAGAGGTATCAACCAGAAGTGCAACACAAGCATGTGAATTTAAGAACTCAAGCATGAAGCACTGGTGTTACTTCTACTGATCAGCTGTCCAGATGCAGTGAAACACCATCCACTGGGGCTGATGGTGCTTATAACAGGACTCATCCAGTGCAAGTGTCTGTCATCTTCTCATGGTTTCTTGTCACAATCCAAGTGAATTAATCACAGAATCACAGGACACAAAAAGTAAGCCTAAATGAAAATATCTATCAGGCCCAGGGAGGATCCAGGGTGTTTCTGGATCACAGACACGTTTCACTTTAAACAAACTAAACAAAAGAGATGATGGACAAACTACAATGGCAACAATAAAACTAATTATTTCCTGTGAGGCAGAAGATTATCAGTAGTTTCAAACAGTGACAGTAAAAAGCAAATTCAAAACACTACAGTGCACAAGCCTCTAAGAAGAAGCAGAACTATTCAGTCTTTTTGTGAAGACTTGAACACTTTATTGCTGTACAGCCTGAAACAACAGACACTCCATATAGCTTTCCCACCTGGAATGCACTTGGCACGGATTCATCTCTGTCCACAGGAACTCACATTCCTTCACCAGACAGGCTTTTGAAATAAAATTTATGAGGTTTCGCAGTGCTCAAAAGAAAACATAAAAAACGAGTCAACCTGAATGGGAACTCTATCATCAGGGCAAGCTTTCTCCTGAACCAGGTGTAGCCTCTGGTAACTGAAAGGAAGGGAGTTCCTTTCCTGGCTTACCCCAGGTGTACGGGAGCAGAGCCTGATAACTCAGTTCAGACTTCAGATACTTTTGGTTACCCAGCCCCTTGGTGTCCTCCCACCACTGCCAAGCTCTAGGTCTTGTTTCCTTCCTCCAATCTCATTTCCCAGGGAAGTTTCTTCTAAAGGAAGGATCCAAAGTCTGAAGTATATGAAGGCTCAAGTGAAATAAGGCAAACAAACAACGTAAGTGTTTTACAAGGAGCAGAAAAAACATCAGTACACTTCTCTGGGACTTCTGCAGCAAGAATCTCCCCTGTCAAACCAGCCTTACTAAGCACAAGAAGTGGACTGAGCATACATGCTTTTTTTCAAAATGCAGTAAGTCACCAAACAAATTTTTAACAAATAACTTCATTCACCAAAAAGTCCTAGAGGATGCAGAGTGTCTGACTCAGAGACAATCCAGTATTTGGGTGCTAGACTCACCAGCAGTCGGATGGAATAGAGACATGGAAAAAGGGGCACACTCACAAAGACAAATTATGAGAAAAATACTGTAAATTATGGAACAGATTCTTATGACAACTATTTCCAGGTACATAAAAAACAAGATAGCAGCTGAAAATGCCAATTTGGATTTACTAAGTATAAATCATGCTTGACCAATCTCAGTATCCTTTCTGATGAAGCAACTTGCTCCATGGATGACAGGAGAGCTGTGGATGACATCTACCTTGACTTCAGTGAAACATTTGAGCTCTCCTTCAACATCCTTGCTGACAAACTGCCAAGATACGCATTAGTGTCCTGTTTTAATTGTCTTCTCAGTAGCTGGTACCATGCTGTGTTTTATATTTAGTGTGAGAATAATGTTGATAACACACTGATGTTTTAGGTGTTGCTAAGTGCTTACTCTATATCAAAGACTTTCAGTTTCCCATGCTCCACCAGTGAGCAGGTGCACAAAAAACTTAAATGATTATTAAAATAACCAATATGAGACCAAGAAGGCTGAAAACCAGTCAAGTGTTAACAACACTAATTTTATGCATTTCTACTGAAATTTTAGCTCCTTACCTATGAAAAGAGAAACTACTTCTTAAGAATTAAAAAAATTACTTTGTACTCATTCTCCAAGACAGAGTCATCTCAGCTGATCGAGATTTACCACTAATTGTCACCACCACTGCGATTTTGATCTTCAACATAAAGCAGCTACTCATACAACTGCATCATCACAAGACTAATTGTTCCTACTACCTACAAATACAGCAGAATGAAGAACTTAACTTTTCCATCTCCATTTACTCTTCTGTATTGGCACAGCAGCCTGTTACCAAAAAGTGATTTAAGGTTCTTGCCTGCAATATTCCAACCCAGCACTACTAAGACCACACCAGAAAGAAAAGACTTAACTCCACTGTGTGACGCTGTTTGAAAAAGGCATCAGTAGAATGTAACATTACAGATGGGCAATCCAAAAATGTACAAATGGAGGGAGGAATTTTTTAAGGACTAAAGAGCAGGGGTTTTTTTAAAAAAGTTAGGCATTCCTATTGTTTCTGCAGCCTCATGGTAAAACATGAAGGGTTTTATGCTGGCTGCAGCTGGAACACAGCAGCCTTTTTAGAAAAGGTGAAACCCAGAAGCATTTCCTCATCACACTGCAGCTTTGCCATGCAGAGAACATTCATTCCCCAGCATAAGTAGAAAACTCCATTAAAATATGGGTTTTTTCCCCTTTCAGGCATTTTTTTTCTGTTTTAAGGAAGTACATCCTGCGAAAAAAACAAACTGCCACAAAATGTAACATTCTAGGACCTGAGCATTTCAGCAGTGAGCTTTACTTGGCTATCAGTTGTGACCATGCCATCCAACCCAGCGGTTAGCATTGAACCCACAAGCGGCTTCCACTAAACTTCCTCTACAGCAAGAGCATCAGGCATTCCTGAAATCCTCTCACAGTCCACTTACTCCAGGAAGTATGCCAAAAGGGATGATGAGAAACCCAGTCTATGCTGCAATTAAATGTAAAACCAGAGATGCTCAGTTGAACACATCCACCACGCAGAAGAGGCCAGGCAGATTCTACCATGCAGACTGGCCAGTACTACCCAAGGTCCACCAGATCCTGTGAAAAGGAGCAGTAAGTTTTGAAGAGCAGCCAGAGGAGAGTTTTTGTTAACTAGGGAACCAGATCTTAGCGCTGATCTAGTTCATCAGCAAACTCAATTCACCTGTGCCATGGTCCAGCTTCAAATCCCTCAGGAGAGGAGGAGAACTGCCAGCTGAAAGACATACCTGCCAGCAGCAGCATGTTCCCAGGCATCCTCCTGCTAGGACTGTCCCAGCTCAGGGACACTGTGGATACCCACAGCATGTGCACAGTAACAGACATGCACAAATCTAAACCCAGCGCATTTGCTTGCTGCACAAGCAGTGGTTGTGCTGCCCAAGCTATGCAGCTGAGCAATCTACTGCAACAAAGCAGCTGGACACTAATTATTCCAAACACTTTGCAAAGGAAGCTCCTGGTCCATTCAAACAGAAAACTAGCATCTCCTTCCTTTAAAGGGTCTCAGAAAGCAAAACTCCCATGAAAAGATGCACATACTGTAGACGATTTGAAGGAAGATGTCTCCTCTCAGGAATTTAGGTGCTTTGATTACACTGTGTTCTTCTACCACAGTATTGACAGAGCAAAGGAGAGCAAAGTCATGTTTACAATTGTGGGGCTTTTTCCCCCCCTCTTTAAATTGGTGGAAAGATGCTGGCAAAAGATGCAGGCATAATGTCACTAAAAATGGGAGAAACTAGAGAGAAAATCTGGAGTAAAATGATACTTTCATAAATTACTTTTAGCAGAAGAAGGCCAGTTGCTATGTGATAAAACAGAAGAGTTCTGGCTCTATAAGGAACGAGATGGACCCCCAAAACACACTAATTACCCAAACTTTAGACATAATCATAACTGGCTCGGAAAAGCAGGATTATCTCACATCTCATGAAGAACTGCATCTGTGCCATAGCACTCAAGGGGAGACTTATAACCAAATGTAGCAGGTCACTGCCATATAATCTCCTTGGCTTAAGTTAAGGCCTGATATGGAGTTACCAATACTTTGCAACTAAGTTTTCCAGGAGAAAATGGAGTAGGAAGTAGGAAGACACCCTGACAAAGACTGTACAACACAATGGGATCTATTTGTTCAACCTTAGGGAGTGTTTGGGGCTCAGAAAGAATGAATACAACTATTCGACAACAACAAAACCCAAACAACAACAAAAACAACAAAACCTAACAAAACAACACTAAACCCCAAACAAACAAACTACCAAACCCAGCTGACTGAAGCTGTTCATATAAGGAACCCTAAAAGAAATTTCCATTTGCATTCCCTTGCCAAAAGCACACACAATGCACACTTAGAAAATGTGGCTATGATGAAAATTCCAAGACTGTTAGGAGGGAACCAAAAGACAACACACACACATGCAGGTACCAGAGAAGGTAGTATTTTATTTTACAAAAGCACACAGCTCTGAAAAGTCTCAAAACTATTCATCTGCAGGTTGTATTTTAGCAAGGAAGTTTAACAAACAGATTGACAGATCTGATGCTGACCCAAAATTTCACAGTACTGTAAGACTCCAGACCAGTAGTGACTGTTCTTTGTATGTGTACACTGATTTGAGACATCCAAACTCGCTACAATTCATTTTTCTGACACCTGAACTGGTCTAGATCCTGGCTTTCCAGGCAGTCCTTGATGTAGTAAGAGCTGACTTGCTTCTGCAGAGCGCTCTAGGACCTCTGACAAGAGAAGATATTATTTTGTGTATTTTGCAATAAGCTACTAACAAGCAGAGCTGGTTTGCTTGCATTCAGATTTGTGAGGAACTTTGCTACACAGAGAAGGAAGGAGAGAAAGAGGAGTTAAAAATAACACAGATTATTTCTGAGGCATCCTTTGGGTTTGAAAAAGAAGGTATTACTAGAAGATCCAATTAAACAGCAGTATTACAGATAAGGAGAAATTAGATATATCTGGAGATCACACATACCCCCCACATCCTATTCTTCTAATTTTGGGTGGCATGCTGCACTGAGGCATTCCAGCTGCACACACAGGTACATCCAGATTACTTTCTTCATGTTTGCTGTAAAATACCCTCAAACATGTATTGCTCCTGTCTTTAGTCGTCAATATTCAACAGCAATTTCAACGACCATTTTGCTCCACATGCCACACTTGGATGAAGATTAGAGTAATTTCATCACTGAGAGAATTTGAGAAAGGACACGGTAAAATTTGTAAAAGTGTGTAAACACTGTTGCTTACAATGCTCTGTCCTAAATAACCTCACCTGTTCACCTGTCACTTAGTGAAAATTGGATGTGTATTCCTATGCTTTGTTTGATCCCCTATAACACCGTACTTCTTACCCTACAGCTCCTGTCCCTGTAAGACCCTCATGAAGGATATTCTCAGTATTTAGCCAAGTCTCATTGTTTGGATTTCCAAAAGTAGTCAGTGTCCATGCAAAATGTGACCCAGCCACAGAGCTCTAGTGCATCCCTTTCCATTTCACGCCACAGCCTTCATTAACAAGGTGATTATATTGTCCTGTCTCCAAGAGGAAGCATTCACTGGGGAGAGAGGGAGGGAAGAGGAACAGAGAACATGCACATAGAGAAAGGCTGCACTATAGCTAAGAACAATATTGTACTTAAAAAGAGGGATGGGGGAAGGGAACTAATGTGAGTAGACTGTTACAGAAGAATGCAAAGTCCTCACCACAATACTAATCAAACTTCCTTTGTCCTATACACACATGCCAAGCAGGAACTCTGTATTTCTGCCAGAAACCATTTTCCATATGCATGACAACATTTTATCTATATAGAGAGGTAAAAGCCACAGAGGGGGAAAAAAAAAAAAAAGGTGAGAATGCAGAGAGAAATGAGGCTTAAAATGCACAACACTCCATTCCATCCCCCTTCCCCTCACGCCAACCTCTCATCTATAATCCAACACAAGAGAGACAACAGGCAAACAGCAAGAGGTCATCTTCAAAGGGCTGGTTGCCAAGGGAGGCCAGTGGAAAGAGCGAAGGCATGTCCTCATCAAAGTCCAGCAGCTGTGGGAGAGCCACAGAGGTGCAGCTTCCCCTGGGGCTGCAGTGAAATTCAGAGATGGAGGATAAAGCTGGAGCTGGCAGTATAAAGTGGGCAGCTTTGCACTTTGCTTCAGGGGAAGCACAAAAGAGAAGGGTTAGGATATTTTAATCCTTCTCTCCACCCATTTTTGCACTTGAGATACTTGAACTACTGTTTACACTCATCAAGATACGTTGTGTAGAATACGCTGCAGCAGGCAGAAGGCAGCAGCAAGGATCACCTTTCTGCTCAGTTAAAAATTAAAATTTTGTCTCAGTGACTACGCTTAGAAGAGGGATGGAAAAGGTACAGCAGATAATGCACAGCCAGCTGTAGTTTCGTTCTCACAGAAAACATAAATACATCTTCACAGCTGGAGCCTGGGAGACAGTCACACAATAAACACTGCCTGCAAACACTACCCAACAAAATACGTGTTATTTTTCTTGGAGAAACTGTGGAATAACTAATAAACTCCTAGCTACCTGCAACATTTGCATAAAAATTAGAAGTCAACCTAGGAACAATACCAGACTTTGCTTCTTAGAATCCTCATAACTTTTTGAGGCACTTTTATTAAATATGCACATGATGACCAAATGTAAAAATTATGCCCCCAGTCCTCAAATACAGGAAAAGAAGCTGCAAATGCAAGCAGTGAAATCTAACAGATTAAGTAAAATCTGAATGCAAAGAGGAATCAAAATTGCTCTATTAAGAACAAAAAAAAAAAAAAGAAAGCAATTAAAAATTAAAATTTAAACTTTGTAGTTCTCAGAAGCTAGGAGCTACTCTATTTTAGAAAACTGTCACCCTTCCCTGATAGAAAATAGTAACAGTACTGATTCTATTAAGTGGCTTAATTAGCCGACAGAACATAAAAATTCAGCTGTTGAATTATCAAGTAATGGTAGGACAGAAATAATTTCATTATATTTACCTCCCACCTCAAGCCCAGCATCTTCCCCAAAACACACAAAGAAGGGAAGCAGCTGGCATCTGCTAAGGATGAACAGACACACTTCTTGAGCGTGTGTTTTGGAGCATGAAGTTTCACTTGCTGTCAGCACAGTGGCAGCCTGAGTGCTAATTCAAATGGCACCGAACTGACATGGTTTGAACAAATCCTCTGGGTTGCAATACAAAAATGCCGTCAGCAAAAAAGGTTTTAATATTCAGAAAATTCTTGATCACTACCTTGACTGCAAGTCAGTCTGGAAATACTGTCAGGGAAGGAAAAGACAGCTCAGCAATACAGTCAGCTTCAGTCAGCACGAAAAAGAAGTTTTTCAAGGCTGAAATGTAATAGTTCATAGCCTAAAGATGTATTCTGTTTCTCAGGTTAGTATGTGAACTAATCTTTGAATATTTACATACACACTCTTTCAAGATTCTATGAACTATATGATCTCTGGCCAATAAGTTCCTTCAGCCTGTGCTGCACAAGATGCTCTTGAAAGCTTTTGAACATGATGAAAATTAAACAGCCTGAAAGAGAACACTGACTTTGTGTTTTTCAGAGTGATGTGATGGAGACCATCAAACCACCATCTCTGAGACTGTGCCTCAGATGTGCTCTCAGCTCAGCGGTGGAGTAATGATTTCTCAGTTCCCAGAGCTCGCAGCACAACCCTGAGGCACAGGCCCAGCAGAGGTGGGATTCCAGCCCTGCCTGCTCTCACTGCCCAGACTCGACTTTCCAGCACCCTGTCTTCTCCACACTCTCCCTCAGTTCCTCCTCCTACACTGCATTATTTCTAAGGAATTTTACTTATTGCTCTATCTTGATGTGAAAGCACCTCCACTGCATACTCTGCCCAGTCTTTCCTCACTCCTCTGCCATAAATCAGTTCTGACCCAGTCTACTGCAGAAACCTCTTCACACATCTCTCTTAAGACACCAGAGGAAGAAAAATACTGAAATCAGCTATGGGTATTATGGGTCTTCATTACTTCCTCGTTATGCTGCTACAGAGTTAGGCTATTTTGGACACCTCCCCTTACTTCTTACCTTTGCACACATTTCTCTAAAGCTTAACCTTTAAGATTTCTAAATTTATAAATATTTGGCTTAAGGATAACTATCATATTCTTGTATTGAATTTTATCATAAATTACAACGCACTCTCCTGTCCTCTACGTTTAGCTTACACTGCAACAACCAAAAAATGTTCCAGGAAAATCCCTGCGACATTTTTTACAACCTGAAGGTAGTGTTCATCTTAAATTGTTTTTCGAAGTTTGCCTTTTGGTTAGATTCTTGTTAACCTTCTATAAGCCATCCTGGACCGATAACACAAACCAGTAAAGTTTACAGAAGTTGTTTCTAACTCCAGCTGCCACTTGCCTTCTCATACCCTTGTTTCCCTACTTTGTGCTCCAAACATTCCTCTCCAAAATTTATCATTTGACCTTCCTTTCATCTGATAACCTCATATACTTCAATGGATTTGTACTCAACTTATGGCTTCTGCACATGTGAAAACATTTTAAGGTGCTAGGTAACTTCTAGAGGGAAAGGACTCAAAAGGGAACGCAGAGGTCTCCAAATAGGTACAGCTTTCTGTTTGCTTCCAAACTGTCTCCTCTTTCTCCAGCATCAAGTTCTCAAGAAATTACTTCCTCAGCATCCTTCATGCTCTGCCCCTGCTGTGCACATTTTCTGGCAAAGTCCAAACATCACACCTAGTTTTACACATGCACTTCTTCATCAGCTCAAATCAGCACAACCTCTCTGCCCTATACACTGTGGAAATACAGCTGAAGCCAAAGCCTCTGCTGCAACTACACAAGGAGGCTCTAGACCAGGATGTACAACAGAACGCGATCTCCTTTACTGGAAGGTGAGATCACTTTTCACTCTACCTCAGCTCATTCCAGCAGAAATTAGATGCATTTCTCTGTTTCCTTTGACACCCTCCCAGCCCACAGGTCCAGAATTCTCTCAAAGCTACCCACACCACTTCTGAGCCGCTGGTGTAATTAAGGTGTCTCTTAAGGAGACAGCAGCCATCCTCTGTTAGGACCAGATCCTGCTTCATGGCTCCTGAGCCTGAGCTCACTCAGCAGCCCTCAGGCAGACTTGTGTCACCTTGCTGCATCATGTCCTGTGGAGAACAGAGCAGCCTAAATGCCAGATCCTACACGAATGAAGGAGGAAGGTGGCAGGATGGAAATCCTTCTCCCTCTGCTTATCCTCATTCACAGCACAGGGAAAAGATGCCCCTGCCCAGAGAGGAACTGAGTACTTTAAAAGAAGTACAGGCCAGTATTAGGGCATTTTAAATCAGGTGCAAAGAATTGTTCCTGAAAACAGGTTAAGGTTTAACATTTGGGTTTTTCCATAGAAGAAAAATACCCTGGTGCACTGGGTTCTCCATTTCAGGTAAAGCAATGAGTAATGCACTGCTTCAGCATTTTCTATCACAAGCATTCAGTGCCCACTGAAATCTTTCATGTTACCAGACAGAAAGCACTCAAATCCATTGGGGAAAAAACGCCCTTCTTAAAAACTACCACCTGATGGCAGCCTGTGGCTTCGGTCCTATTGTTCCAAGTGGCAACTGGCAACCATTTTGAGTGAGATTAGCTCTACCCTGAGTCACCACTGAAGAATGCTCCGTAGTAGAGAGAATGACTTGAAAATAAAAAGCTGTGCTTAATTCTAACGTAGCACATTGCTGAACTGGTCTCTGCAAACATTCCCATTTCACACAATGTGAAATGTATCCTCCCTCTTTCAGCCCTAATTTGTTTTATTTTGCACAGGAAATAACCAACTTAGATGTAACACGGGCTCCACAACTCAGTCCAGGGCACAACTCATAACATTTGGTCAGCATCAAAAGCTGGCTTGATGGCCAGTTTCACTCGCTGCTCACAGCCTATGCTTTGACATCTTGAACCACAATCAGAACTATTCTGCACTCAACTAATTATCACTTCTTTGCTCTTTTTCATTTATCAAAGGCACTTGCAGGAACTTAGCACTTGGTGCCTGAAGGATCCAATTAATGTTATTTAAAGTCAAACTAACAATAATGGAAGTTTCTGAAATTCTGGAGACCTGATGCACTCCCCTTGCATTACAAGGAAGTTATTCCCGATCTAAGAGCAAAATTCAATTCCACTTTGAAAAAAAGTAAAAAAGACAACTGTTTTACAGAACAGCAAACCAAAACAGGTTTTCTCAGCTTTTTCTGACACCATATTAATGTACATACTTATCATATTACAGCACCTTATATATGGGTGGAAAAAAAACAGGTACCAGAAGTTTCTAAAGTTCAGTTTTCACCATAATTAAAATAATTAATGAGCCCAATTCAGCCTTAAATTTCAGATGCTTGTGCTGTGTTTCAGGATACATCAAAAGTTCTTCCTCCTTTTCCCATCTCTTTCTGGATGATTCCTCCTTCCTATGGCCAGTAATCTGTTGCCTCACTTCTCCTCTCTTCCAGCCTAGCCCTTCACTACTTCTCTTCCACCCCATCCTGCCCCCTTTTTTCTCATCCAACCCCTCCAGCCCTGGAATACAGCCCATGCTAATAATCCAGTAAAGCCTATTGGCTTGGGTTTAGTGCTGTGTCTCCTGCTGGCACACCTCAGCACTGAGGTATGCCTCACTGATCGGGAAATTAATGGTGCAAGCTGTACTCCAAAAACACAGCAGTGTGGGGTGAATGAGTGCTGTCTGCAGGACGTTTCCCTCACATGTCAGAAAGCTCAGACAGTGCAGTGAGTGAGGTAAGATACTATGAGAAAAGAAAATACAGTGTTGTGGTTAAAGCAGCTGAATGCTTCCCAACAGACGGGATTGCTTCCTCTGCCACAGGATTCCTGTGCAATGCTGGGCAAGTCATAAAAACAGCCATGCAGGGTGTGACCAGAAATCCAACCAGCACAGTATCCCATCTCCAACAGTTGCTAACTGCAGAAATTTGAAGAGTATGAAAAGCAGAAAAAATATGGAATGGCTATTCTTTAGATACAGCCTCTTAAATATGGCTATCAGTGATTAAGACTTCCAAAGCTGAGATGTCACCCAGAATACTGTGTTTAAGTAAGCAATGCATCTATGTTCCATGTTTTTACCTAATTCCTTTGAGATGACGCACATACTTATGGTTTTTACACCATCCTACAGCAAGAAACACAACCTACTGTTTTCAAAATGCCATTCTTTTGCTTGACTGTAAAGCTGTTTTGTGAATTTCACTGAGAATGCTCTGATAATCCTCGTACTGCAAGGAGTAACCAATAATTGTTCCTTAATCACTGTCTCTATATCAGACTTTACTCAAAGCCTCTTGCCAACCGCCTCTTTTCCAAGAGGCTGATAAAATTCAGGTCTTTTTCAGTGAATGTCACTCTGTTACACGACTCAGCTGATCCAGGGCTTGTGATCTACCTGTTCCTTTATCTGGTCTCCCCTCCCAGTTTTATGATGCACTGCATGCAGCATTCAAGCTCATGGAGCCCAACGGTGCTCACCGAGCCTTCTGCTTTGCTCTCTCATAATTTGTCTCTTACCATTCCTACTAATTGCAACATCCCATGAAATTTTCAGTGCTACTTACACCAGGGTAAGGTTTTCAGAATACACTTTATTCTTAAGGAGGAAAAGGAATCTTAGCCACAATTTTGAGAAGCTTTTTATGATGCTTCTTTGTTCTTCCTGGTGGATGCCTCCAGCTTGTATTACAATTAATTAACCAAGATCAGAACTGATAACCTGCTGTACATACAGATGTGACTGGGAGAATCCCTTTAGCCAAGGTCCTTAAAAGGCACATTCAACCAGATATAAAAAAGAGAATGGTCTGCAGAAAATGTGACAGACACAAAAATAAAAACAAAGTCAATGGAATCTGTGCCGAATCATAAAAATAAACAGGAAAGGCTAGGCATTGTGAAAAGAACAACCACACTCACAAGCACACCTCTGCCCTCCACTGCTGGGGAACTGCTAATTTTGTCTGTACTATGTAAATAACTATTGGTGTTCATTTTTAAATGTACACGTAAGAGTCCATTCCATGAGGCGTTCTGGGAACAGGTTACCTATCTATAGAAAGCTAATATACATCACAATCACCAAAGGCCACATGAGAGAAACATCTGTGCTGGAAAAGCCATGGTTAGGATGCTTCATTCACTGTCATTCAGTATGCAGCCTCTGTCAGGCAGCTAACAGTACACAGCAAAGTATTTACCATCAGTCTTGAGACAGTCATTCTAGCTCAAGAATTCTCCACCATATATTGGCTTACTTCTAGTACCTAATATCACAAGATAGCACTCTCTTTTTTTTTTTTCTCAGAGTACCTCAAGTCATCATGATAATACATTATTTTAGTAATATAGTAGCTGATTTAATACATTCACCCAGATTAGAAGTTTTCTATGCAAGATGAGATCACCTTTCAGTAGCTAACTTCATAAACTAGTCTGGACACACGCTTGCTGGTCCTTCACCTGATAAGCTCCTCTTGCTATCCTCTCCCAGTTCAGAAGAAAAAGGCCACATCTAATGCTGTTCTTGTTAGGCTTTAAGGACATATTTTGTCATCAGCCTACAGGAGATGTTTTAAAATGTGTGTGGAGGAAGAGCTGGGGAGAAGAAGTCTTCCCTCTCTCCCCACCAATCACTGTTACCTGAGGTGCTGATCTTCCCCAGAACCCTTAGGATGGGTTTGAACCTGGTTTATCACAAACAGGACAGCAAATGAGACTATCACCTCTAATTAAACGTAACAGAAATCACTATCCCAAAAATAAAAATACAGCCATTCAAGTAAACTTGTCTTTGTATGATGAGGCCATGGACGGACTTACTGAATTTGTACTGTAATATTGTTGCTCAATAAAAAAAGTTAGCACGTTTTCTCCTAGATTAATAACCTTTTCCAGTTTCTTAAACAAAAGAAAATCTGAATGAACAAATCAGACATTGTAGCTGACAGTGCTACAGCTCTGTTCCTATATATATTCCCTCAGGCTGGAGTCTGAGTAAAACCTGTTCATGATCAAACTCATCTGCTCACTATCATCATCAGCTTCCTGTTCATTCATCAGTATATGAATGGTTACAATAGGGCCATCAAGACAAAAGATGGCTTCAGAGGGAATGTCTAACAGAGGAAGAAGTTACATCAGCCTGACGCTCCTTTGTTCACAAAGCTCTGACCATTAATAGCAGCTAAAGACAAGGCAGCTGCTGCACAGAATTAGGAAGAGACAGAAAGAACAATTACTTCCTGGAAACGTTTTTTCCCCTGCAGCTCAAAAACACTCTACAGAATTTACACTGAACAGCAAGAGAAAAAGAAAAATTCTGGAGATTTAGTTGTCTTCCCTCCAATCCTGTTAGTGAGCAATTTAAGTAGGTACCTGTCAGGCATGCCAATAAAACTGCTGCTCTGCATCTCCTGCACTACATGCAGCAGCACAGACTCCACTGCTCTTCAAAAATAAAGTACAATGTCACAGTATGCAGCAACCCCCAAAATCAAAACAGATCTTCCCTGTGCTCTCTCAAATTTAGACAAGAAAGCTACACATAAAATAATGGACTGGAAAAAAATGTGATAGAAAAACCCATCAAGGGCTCTCCTGTAGAACTTGATCCTTACGGGGAGACCTGAGCCACAAGCTGGTAGAGCCTGGAAGCGTGTACTGCAGAATTCTCACCATCTGCCTGCTCTAATCTTACATTCCTTCCCGAGTATCTGCTACTGGTTTCTGCCAGAGTCACTGGAGCACAGGAACTTTTTTGGTTAACTCAGCATGGCAGTTGTGTTAATTCACTCGGCTGCATGAATCGAAAGGCCACAGATACTGCTGGCAGAAGTGGCTGCACAAACTCAGTAGAGCATACAGGAAACCAGCTGAAACCTCTTTTTTTTCCATTCTGTTGCTCACTAGAAGCAAAGAATGGGGATGCCATACTGATGGCAGAACCCACCAATTTATCTTGTTCTATGGGCAGAGAAAACTCTGCTTCATCAACTGCTGTCTTCTACAACAGACTGGAACAGTCTGTCCTTCACATACGTGGATGGGATTTCCAAAAAGAAAATATTTTAAAGCAGAAAGCCATGGTAACTGCTAGGATTCCCATCCCAGAATTTTTCTCTAGCCACTGTGTATGGTGAGGGGAAAGTGCCTGCAGCAGTAACACAAGTACAAGTCAGAGCCCATCTCAGAGCTCTGTAAGATGTGCAAATTTCCTGGTGCCTGAAGGTTTGGTAAGTAGAAACCAAAATCAGAGTATTTTAAGTGTATTGAAGCACTTTCTATTAGTGTCAAGTATCAAATCACACACATCTGTAGAAGCAGCATGGCAGAAGAGAGACACAGGAGGGTGAAGAGGAAAAGTTCTGATGCTGACCAGCAAAATTTAGAAATTTCCACATGAGGCAACACAAGAATGCCAGTATCATCCCACATACTCCACAACAAAGAGGATGAATCCCTTTTTCAGCAGGGACCTTACTGCTTGCCTTATTAAGGTAATAAACTGATTCAGCAGACCATAAATGTAGCTCTGACCCCAGAAGAAAGCATTAAAGTTAACAATATAGGCAGTCACCTTTCCCTCATGATAGATTTTCAGACTTCAGAGTGCCACGATTTTGTGTACTAATCTGAACTGCCCTACAAATGGTCTCAGGCCTACAGGGGAAGAAAAGCTGTAGATTTTGCCAGCAGAAATAACCACTTTGATCTCTGGCATCTTGGAATACATTCTGGGACTGAGGTAATCCCATTAGGTAACAAAATAAGTGAAACAATGCAAAATGGTGAAGTTGATTTGAAGTTTTGGAGTTAAGAGCTCCCCAAACTCTTTATGGAGGGTTGGGCTCTCCCTCCCACAGACCTCCAGTCTAAACCAAGAGATCCATGAAGCCTTTGCTCACCATCTAAGCAGAAGAGCTTGTCCTGCCTCAGCTCCAAACATGTGTAAAATCAATGCAACTATATTAATTGATACACACTGCCTTTCTGGTAGTACTTATTCATTCAGGCTTTGAGTCATGTCCACACGTAACTTCTGGATATCTAGCTCAGGTCATTTGCCATACACCATACACACACACCTTTGGGTGGAAAAGCTGGACTACCATGCTCTATCTCACAATTTCAGGAGGTTCCCTTTGAATTATAAAGGTGGGACCTTTATAAGCAAAATGAAGGTTCAGAAACACACTTTTGCAGCTGTAGCATATAAAGAAAAGTGAGGTCTGTAACAAAGAAGATTGAAAGCTCCTTCCACCCCTGCACATCTGTTCCAGAAAAGTCACACCTCTTCTTCCCCCTTTCCACATAGATAAAGGGGGAGAACAACTATTTCTTTCCCATTCACAGCTTGTGCCTGAACAAGCCTGCGCTTCTTGACAATGGATCTGGCTCATCACTTCCCCTCCAACTCCACCTTGCCTGTGCTTAACTTCTTTTCATGCAAATCCCAGAAATTTTTAACTGGCATTCTCAAGAGAAAACAAAATAAGCTTCCATTTTAATAAGGAAGGCAGCCTGAAATCAAGCATTCCTTCCTTTGCCATTTTCCTACTTCATTCCACATGGACACCACAAGTGAGAGAATACCACATGCAGAAGTTGTGCAAAGTAAAATAAGAAAAACTGCAACTTCACAGTCACTTCAAAATGTTTGAGCTCCATGCTATTCATGAAAACCTTCTATATACTGAGGTATCCCTGCTCTATCTCTGTGACACATGCTTCACCTCTCTAAACAAACAAGGACTGTCTTTGTGCCTTTGTTTAAATTAAGAAAAAGAAAAAAAAGAAAAAAACAACCTGTCTCACAGGCTGTGATTACATCAGCAAGAGCATTCTCCTTTTCTCTATCAATCCTCCCTTACTCAGGCTTTGAAGAGCCTCTGTGTGCTGCTGCCACTTCCTTTGATCTTTCTATTTTATGCCCTAGGGCCAGCCCTGATAATATCTGCTTTGCCTGCACAGTTTTGGAAAAAGCAGCAGCACCCATTCCTGTCCAAGAGCAGCTTTGTGAACACACTGAAGCGGCATGTGCGCCCTGTGATCCCAGAGCAGCAGACACACAAAACACACAGCCTGCACACACGCCGCTGGGACAACATGTGGGCAGGCTGCCTCTGCCCTCCTGTGAGCGCCTGCATTTGCGCTCCTCTTAAAGAATAGATGGCCCTGACAACTTATGGTTAGTGTTTCAGCCGTGAAAGGGAACAGCAGAAACCCTAGAGGGAAACGCTGCCTATTTTAGCAGCTAAATTCTTGACACTTTTTTGGTTCCAAAAAAAAAAAAGAAGTCTGAGGTAGAAAGCTAAAGATTGAGTGGCAGAGCAGCAGGGAAAGAAACACAGATCCTACCAAGAGCCAAGTGTCAGATTCTTAAATGACTAAAGATCAAAGGACATGCTTATTATTATTATTAAAGATAACTCTAACCTGAATTTTGGAGATCTGACCTACAGCACTACCATCGTCATCTCTTCAACAGATATAGCCAGGTATTTTAATGTGACCCCTCATTAGCTGATGGGTAAATTGTTTTTGATTGTCCCTTCAGTGGCATGGCTACAAGGAAATTTGTTTTCCTCAGTTTCATATAATGGCATCTCCCCAAAAATGCGTGCAAATATTGACAAGAAATTATTAATCCAAGAGACAAAGCGTTACCCTAGAAAATCAGGGAGCAACTTCAGTCTGTCCAGTTCCACTGCTGGTCCTGGCAGAAGACACCACATGTATCAGACCCAGTGGGCACCAGGTTTTGCCCATGGCAAGGTTTGCTCTCCAGAAGCAGTACCCAGCAGTGCCATGCACGGTTCTGCAGCACGCTGCACACAGCAGAGGACACACACAGCTATTAACATACAGCACTGTCAACTCAGTGGCTTTTCTTACAAACATCATGTTCTGGTTTCCTCTATTTGGGGCAAGTGCCACTACAGTCATTCTCCTGTCAGCTCTTGCTACACTTCGGGCTGAGCTTGGTGAAGGTGTAACATCAGGCCTGTGATTTCACAGGTTCTAGCCAACTTCTGAAAGTGTTTTCCAGACAAGAGTTCCACCTGCTTTACACCACTCGGCAGAGGTGAATCTTTCTCATCCCAGGCAGCAGCAGTGTGTACTTCAGTACCAGATCACATCACAAGCAGTCAAGGAACTTCCAACAGGACCCCTGTATTTCTCATGCCTTTATGGGAAAGGATATTTTTAATCTATATTTCTTGCAATCTGTCCTAATCCAAAAATTTTTAAGAACTAGATAGCATTTGAAGAATTTCAGAAAGAAAGCCTTCACACTGACAGTGATGGCAAGACTGAAAGAAACCCTGACCTTCTCTGCCATCTCACACTGCATTTGCAGGCAGCTGCGTGCTCCAAGCTAAGCCCACTGCAAACTGCTAGCTACAACCCCATTCCAGGTTTTACCCTCAGCCGCTCCTCCTAGTACTTCAAAGGAAAAGTATTTTTGTACAGCCCAGCAAGGAGTGTAAACTGTTCAGCTGCTTCCAAAGCAAGATTATTTAACTCTTAAGTACCCAATATCCCCTGCCCTCAGCAAGGGATGTCTGTGTAAAGAAAAAAAAATTTACCAGGAGCCTAAATATTTAGTCTGTTGTGTTCACGACTTAACTAAAAAGTGACACACCAATAGTCACCTTCCCATTTTCCCTCCCTCTTGTTTTGGAGGAGAGAAAAAGTCAGAAAAATTAGAACTCATAAAATGAATTTGTGAGTGCCATAGAATCACTGAATGGTTTGGAAAGGAATTTAAAACTCACCTCATTCCAATCCCCTGCCATGGTCAGGACACCTTCCACCAGACCAGGTTGCTCCAAGCTCCATCCAACCTGGATGGGGCATCCACAGCTTCTCTGGGCAACCTGTGCCAGTGCCTCACCATCCTCAAGTAAGGCTTTTTTTCATAAAATCACACAGATATTTTCTATAACACATTACAGTTTTGTTTAAGCAGCTAGAAGACATCATTTCTCTTCAATAACGTCAAGTCAGCTATAACTGTCTAAATACCTTCTGAAGTCGGGCCAAAGGATCCCACAAATCCAGCAAACTCCAGTAAACTAAATGCTTCCCTTGGCCTCCCACCCATTCTCACAGTAGTGACAAGCTGGAGCACAGGCTTCCTCACAAATAAAACCTCAAATAAATCTCTGCAGAAAATATGAAAATAGCCTGGCTGTCTTTATGCTGAGAGACAACTGTAAAGGTAGACACTAAATGATGCTGTTTCTCAAATTAAAAAGGGGACCAATTTAATTACTTCTGATCCAAAGTTCCTCATGAAGTTTGAGTTTCCACGCTCAGCAGTTATTTCCCTACCACTTGGAGCACATGAGTGGACCACTGCCCACCACTCCCCTCCTGTTCCCTGGGGTCCCAATTTTGTTTCTGGCCCAGATGGTTCACAGTTGTATACAAATACTTATAACCCACTTTTCATCAACACAGAGATCCAGGGAAAGGTACTCATCTTTACATTAACAGAAGATGGGTGAACTTTGATCTCAAACAAACCATTTTGTCTGACATCAGCATATATACTCAAGCATATGTACTCATAAATGGGCAAAACCCATTGGGATTTACTGTATCCAAGCTTCTTTTTGCTTGGGTATTAAACAACAGAGGTTGCCTACTAATTAAACACAAGACTCTTGCTTACAGTGAGGCTGTCCATGCCATTTTTCTAGTTATGCTTTTATTCTACACTTTATTTTTTATATTGGAGCTTGTCTGACTTGTATTTGTACAAGGCTACATTCAAACTTAAGCTGCATCTTCTTTACTAAGGTACATCTGTATTCAAAACACTCAAAACCTGGTAGATATGCTGCCAAAACCTTCATCCAGATTATAACACAGGATAAGATATTGCTGCATTTTTAGTTTGGACATTTTAGTTCCGAAATATTTTTTTTCTCTCATACACGTAGCTGATACTTCAAATAACTGCACCTCTGTTACCAACACAGAGAATGAAAGCTCAGATACATTCAACTCCTCCTTGCTTTGTCAGATGTTATCCTGTGTCTGCAGAATGGAGAAGGGGTTCCTTTGGAGTGCTGCAGGTATATAAAGGTAAGTCTTTTCCTCTTAAGGATAAAAGGAACAGTGTCTGCTGCAGCACTGCCACAGCAGCACCACCACGAGTCTTCATTTCTTATCATCCTCCAGACTGAATGCCATTTATTCAGAGTGTACTATGACAGTTTTAGTAATAAGGATTTGGAATTTGACACAGTAAATAGCTGCGTTCCCACACTGCCTTCTGCCAGGTGGCATTAAAATTTCTCTTTTCTTCTCCCTTCTTTTCAGCAGTCTCACTTATTTCGAGGTGGTCCCAAAGCTCTGAGAGCAGGACAGAATTACCATTAGGAAAGTCAGGGGTGCATGTGTGGAAAACAAGCAACAAAACTGGTG
>VZTH01000993.1:214681-227985 GCA_013397815.1 Aleadryas rufinucha
AAAAAAAAGTAAATCCTGCTGGAACTTTGAGACGTGTCTGAATAGCCAACTTTTGGATCTGCTTATTTGCACTTTAATTCTCTCTGTCAAATCCCTAATTTTGACCCTAACAAGGGTACAGAACTGATTTCCAAAGCACTACTAATTAGCTTTATCCAAGAAAGGTAAGGTCTCTTGAGATAAAAAATACCAACCCTAGTTTCTCTGCCTGCAACCCATCTGTAAGTAATTTCATCATGAAATATCAGAACATGACAGAAATAGTGCCACCTATAAAATCGTCCTGAAGGATAACCATGACTCAGGCACTGGTGATTATTTTAACAGACCCTGCAGGGCTGGGCTGGGAATTCCAAGATTCTACACCACTTTGGCATTTCCCTTCAGTGTCCTTGGAGACCTGGTCCATGTCAAGGGACCAGAGATAAGACATAGTAAAAGTAATACTTAAGGAGCATCACATATAAGAAATTCTCTCTTTTTCTAATTCAATTCTCTTTTACTGCACATTTGTGGCTAGATATAACAAAGGCAAAGAGCTTTTATCAAATACCTCCAACTGCATGACTAAAACAATCACATCTCAAAACAAACCAAAGCTTCCTTCTCTACCCTCAAAGATAGATGAGAAGAGAAATTCAGCTACACAAATATTAACTCTGAATTAGTTAGAGGTTATAATCATTTCTCCCTGTCTTAATTATTGTAGAAATGTGGGGTTGAAATGTTAGGATTATGAACTTTTATTAATTTTCTTGCAAATCATTTTCACCTTGAAGTTCAGAAACAGTTGTGTATGTCCCTGGTAGTGCCCTGAGAATTCACACAGGAACCAGAAAGAATCAGAAAGTGACAATTCAAAGGCAAGAAAAAGGCACCAGGATAGCAATCAGAGGTCAAATCTAATTTTTTTTCTCCCTTGCTCACTCATCCAGATTAAACATCAGTCACTGCTTGTCCACCAGGGCTCCTGTAACCATTCTGCCAGCCCCAGAAACAACCCATCTCAGGCTGTAACCAGCAACAGAGCCCATCCAGAAAGCTGCTCCCCACCTCCCCTCCATCCACCCCAGAGAGCAACAACGTGGGCTTGCAGAAGCAACCTGCAGGACAGCAGGGGAGAACTGCTGCTCTGCCAGGATTAGCTGCCAAATTTTAAACACTGTGAATGAAGTTTGTTCACCCACTGAATAACCTAGTACCTGCCTCAGTACTAGAAATATGATCCTAGAGTTTTAACATTGGAGATCAATTCCCCACCAGCTAAGGAGAGACAGGAACAGGCCAACATCAGAAGACAGAAGTATTTTCCTAAACATGAGTGATTTCAAAGCAATCCTTTCTAGCATTTCAGTTAGGCAGCATATGCTCACCTGTTGCAAAGCAGAGCATATGTTTTGTTCTAACCCATTTTGTTCATGCTTCCAATAATTTGCTTCGTTCACTGTTAGCAGTCATCCCTCAGCATCTGCAAGGACATTTCATTGACAGGTTTCTAAAGAGACAGTAAAAAAACCAAACCAAAACAAAAACCACAGCTACCCATAAAGTCCCAGTCGAACAGCACATTCTTAATTGCTTTAAAAATTACTACACACTTATAAAGGTACTCTGTATCCTTAAGAAGTAAGCTGAAGGAGAAGCACTGAAAATGCCTGCAATTACTCTAAAAAATAAATGTATTTTCAATGTAAATGTAAGTTGCCTTATATCTAAATAGATATTGGGGTTTTTTTAAAAAAAATATATATTCTTCTAGCAGCTGTCTCAGCTTGAAAAGGTAAATAAAAGCAACTCCTCCTTCCAGAGGCACAGTTTGTAATGTTAATTCCTTGTAACAGGCACGGCAAAAATCTGTGAATTCACTTAGAGATTCTCTTTCAGACTAAGAAATGCTATTCTGTGCTGAGAAACCGAGCCCTGCAGTTGGGCACGGATATGCCACATTATCATACTGCTACAAAGATTAAATTCCTCCATCATACAGTTCATGAACCATTCCTTAAAGCAGAGTAGCCATAACCACCATGCCTCTGAAGGCAGAGAAAGTGCTAGAGGATATTCTCCAGCTGGGCAGTGTTTACAGTTTGCTATACCCCAGCAATTGCTTTAGGATGGCTTTCTTCTAAGGCTTCTTCAACTTCTCTCTTGTTCTTCTGAGCATCTCTTGTTTGTTGTTCCAAGCATTTTTTTCTGGCAAGAATGCTAAAAAAGTCAAGTTCCCTGCCCTACAACTTTCCTTTGACAGATACTCAGGATTCCTACTACTTTTCTCAGTCATTCCTACCTGAACTAGTCCTAACCGAGGTCAGAATTCTGCTGTCTTGAGAACAGATTGCATCAGTTTGTGTATTCTGTTCTAAAGACTGCAGAGCCCATTTCATCTGGAATATGTTTATAAGGACAAGATTTCAACATTGAGCAGTACTTGGATAGTACAACTGCCAAAAAAAAGTATGTAATTCAGCTTCCTAAGTAGTGCTACCTACCCTGACAAGTATCTTTATCTATGAGGTTATTCACCAGCAATATCCTTACCACCCAGCAAGTTTTATTGCTCACACAGGAAGAAAATATTTTCCCAGCTTCACCAATTTGAATTCTAAGACACCAAGTGCAACTTAAAGATGGCAAAATGATTTGATTTGCAAAAATTCTCATTGTAGTAACATTTAACTAGATATATGCTACTGTCTATTAGTTCCTACTAAGACAAAAGCACAATGATAGAGGGAATCATAGAATCATTATTAAGATCAAGTCCAGTTGCCAACCCAAACCACCATGTCCATCACTACACCATGTCCTCAAAGGCCCCATCCACATGTTTTTGAACACTTCCAGAGACAGTGATGCCACTTTCACTGGGCAGTCTCTTCTAATGTTTTACAACCCTCTGTGTGAAAATTTTTTTCTTAGTATCTAACCCAAACCTCCCCTAGCACAACTTGTGATTGTTGGAGAAACCCTTCCCAGAGACAGAAGCATTGAGTATTTCCACACCTGATAAATTTTCCTATCTCACAAGAATATTTCAGGGTATGTAGGAGAAGGAAGACTACTTTTGTTAACAACAGTTTGGAGGAAGGAACTGAAGAAAAATGAAGTCACCATCACATCCACCCATCCCTAGACAAAAGCACTGAAATGGCACTCCAGCAGCCACAGAGTTCAGGTGATGATGTCACATCAGCATTAACAGGAGGTACATGAACACACAACTCCTGAAGATACCACACAGCTGCTTCACTTTCTAAATAGGTTTTCCCCTAAAATTAACTGAAAATGTGATATTTAGATGCCACAGGCAGATTTTTTTTTCTTCTGCAAAAAGCAGTATCAAGGTCTTTCTCTAGTTCTGTATATTATAAAGTTCTGTTTACTGGTGTATTTTAGAAATTCTCACTGCTACATTAGTAAGCTACAGGTCTCTATTTCCCTGCTGAATTTCTATAGTAAGAGAAACCTTACCCTTTGAGCAAACTACTTATGTCAAATAGACAAGCAAGCACTTTCCTCCTACGGTTGATTTCCAGTGCTATTTATCTACCTAGGCAGTGATATTGATTTCACTTGCTGAACTACAAAAGGCTGTACCAACAGAGAAGTGCATTTACAGCAGAAATGTCTAAACCCACAAACCTTTTCCTCTGTAGGCTGTGCATTAAAACAAATTATCATCACCGAAAGACAAAACTTTTCACAAAGTGAAACCATTCAAAATAATACACGAAAAATCTGCTACTTCAATAAGGGTGTTCCAAGTTTAGTTAGGAGATCATCATGTAACACAAAGTGTACAGAACTTCACAACAAACAGTGAGTGCAGCAGAGCAGGACACAGGAATCTGCCTGAACTACCAGCATCCACACAGAGAAGCTCCAGGAAAAAATGCCATTGCTCTGCTGTCCCAGTTGGCCACGGCAAAGTTTCTGTGGGTCAGGACATCAGTAATAAGGGAGTCCACATGACATCCACAACTCAGGGCTCAGAGGGTAAAGCAGAAAGGAAACATGGCAGAAGAAGGAGGAAAAGAGAAGCCCACAGCAAAAGCTGAGGGAACACTTTCTTATGACGCACATGCTGCCTCCTGTGGCAAAATCAAGGTAAAGGTTCAAATCACCATGAGGCCTGAGACACCAAAGCCAGTGGTATTTTAAGTGCCAAACCCCTGTCAATTCCCGGTATCCAGGTACAGTACCAGCTCTGAGCAGCCCACTGCAGGGGAGTCGCTGAGGCAGAGAAGCCTGAGATGAGTTAAAACTTGACTGACAGCTCATCCATCAGGTACCTTTTTTAAGACTCCTGCCCAAGTCTGGTCAAAGTTTCATTCAAGTTAAACGATCCAAGTGGCAATTTCCTTCTAAAACTTTTTTCCATCATTTCTGATCAGCTCCTACTGAGAAGCCAAATCCTAAGTTTTCAGTTCCTCTTCAAACCACAACCTGCTCCTTCCATAGGGTCTATGACAAACACTTCTGTGACTCCTGAGGGTGCCTGAGGTCTGACCCACTGCAGACCTCCTGAGTTTACAGAGATAGTGAAGGATTCACCATAAGTGGGTTTTGCTCAAATTCCATTTTACTGCATCTATCTCTTTTACAGTGTGTCTGTAGCAAGGCTCAAACAAGGAGCTAAGATCCAGTTACTGGACTACCCCCAAGGTGCAGGAGCTAGAAAGGAAATCAAGTGGTTCCTCCTGTAAGTATTTAAGCAATATTTCTGTAACATAAAACCACTCTGATGGCTACAAATCCAAAAGAGACCAAAGAGTAAACAGAGGGAAAGAAATTTTGCTGTGTGAGGAAGAACTTCTGCTCCAGTTAAAAAGAATACATACTGGAGTGATCTGAAGCTGCCTATAAATATTCAAGAACATCAAAGCCGGTCCTGTTAAATTAAAAATGCTGTCACACAGATAGGAACTAGCCTCTAGCACTGCCAGCTTCAACATGTGAGCCTCTGATCTGAGAGGCAGAGGCTCAGCTCTTCAAGAAATTTTATTCAACATAAGAAGAGGAAAAAAAGTGAACCAGCAGTTGAGTTTAATAAGGGTATTAAATACCTTACGAGTGAGCTAAGTAGAGCTTAACTCTTTCAGGACACTTCAGCCCTTTCACTGAAAAGGACAGTAGCTTCTTCCCATACAACTTCCAAGGCTGGGATGTCTCTGGGCTCCAGGAACGTTCCTATCCAAGCCCCTGGAACAAACACTTAACACAGACTTTGCAAACAGAGATTCTCTTCATACGGCATACCTCACACATACACGTGTGCATGCATTTTGACTGACTATTCCACATCAGGGCTCTATGTTTAATACTAAAGCTGTCCAGAAGGATTTCAAATCACCTTCCCACAGTTGCCTGAAGATAACAAGAGTGGTAGACAACAGGAGAGCAGACCACCTGACTTTCATTATTTGAGGAGATTCAGCTCTGGTGTGAGAAATTTACCCCAATTTGCAACTACAACCCTGTTACTTCACTGTAGAAAAAACTCTGTCAATTCCCGGTATCCAGACCCAAAAAGACTATCCCTGACAGTTATGAATGGGGGCAGGGGGAACTCTGGCAGAGTAGCTTTCTCAAATGAAATAGTGGAAAACCAAAATATGATCATACCTTGGAAGTTCTTTTGCATTAACTAGTCCACAATGTCTTTTCTTCAGATACAGTTTTGGGATGCAAAAGATAGTATCTTTTAAGGAGGCAAAACACTGCTGGCTACCAGACTGGGGATACCTTGTCTCTGGGCAAAAAGAGGTCTCCAGACCTTGGCTCTCTCAAATACTGAGCTCAGCAGCATCTCTTGGCACTGTTTCAAGAGTTGATTTCTTGCTCCCAGCCCTGCTACACATCATCCAGGATATCTGCCAGCTTGGCATCCAGACCCTAAAGTGTTCATCTACTCTTTATCCTCACAGCGGGCAAGACAGCATCTGCTCCAAAAGGCTTCTAAATAAACACAAATCGGGTATGAGAAAGTCTGCTGGACCCTATTAAAATACAATACTGCAATGGTAACCAACACCCTTCCCTGTTATATCATACACATCCTTTAGACACTGCCTTAGGAGAAAACCCAGTGTGCCTAAGGAAAGGGCAGCAAGTGTTGCTGCCCTAATACGTTGCATATCCCAACCTTCTTCAACACCTCCAAAGCCAGCAAGGGCAGGTAAAACCTCATGCAGCAGGAACAGAAAGCACTAGTGCACACAACTGACATGCTGTATATAAAATATTGATGTTTTATCTATCAGATACGGGCGTTATTATTGTTGCTGTTGTCATTAGCGTAAAACCGATCAAGGTTCAATTGAGAGTGCCACCATTTAGCCAGGCCCAAACAAGTCTATAATCTTCAAGGGCAGTCTCTGTGAGGAAAATAAAACAACATGTAAAAAACCCCACAGCCTTTAAAAGAGGTTCTTGTCCATGAACTGCAGAATTGTGAAACTGACCCATCAGTGTTAAAAACCCGAACAGAACACCTTCTACATTTCCAACTCAGTCCTTCACGTGTACATTTCTTAACGTGTCATCAAAGTGGACAGTTTAAAAGCTCAAAACTTGCAGTTCCAAAGGTGAACTCAACAGCAAGTTTGGTTTGAGCCTCTTCTGCTTGGGGGAGGAGGGGCAGAGCAGAATGGATAAAGCGAGAAGTAAAGAAGAAGCATTTTTCGCAGCCACACTTAAAACACTTTTTATTGTGTGTATTTTTTTAAAGCAGGCAAGCATCAAAAGCCTCAAAGTAGGAAAACAGATCTTGGCACAAACTAGGCTCTTTTCTGAATTAAAAGGAATTTTTCAAACACTACAATCAGAAGTATTTGAAAGTTGCTTACCAAGCACATGCAATAAATTCACAGTAGGAGGCACATACTTGCAACATGCATGCCTGTACAGCTAATTAAACAGTTGTACTCAAACCATGACTGCAGACTCTAAAATATGCCCCTCAGTTCTTCTCAGGCCAGTCACCTTCTCACTGATTCTTCCATTTGCTTTACTACTGAAAATTATGCAAAATAATAAAGCAGCTTAAGCTCAAGGAAACCAACAGAAAGCTTAAGCTGGCCATCAGCTTTAGAAAACAACTAAAATCCTCACATTAATGCACAGGGTAACATGTGTCTGGGAAGCCTAGAGAGTCTGCATATATTAAGCTGCATATTTGGGGTTGTACTTGTGTCTGGAACATAACAGGCACCTAATCAACCTTTGTAAACTGGCTCTTCATCTTAAAGCCAAGTGCAACAACAAAAGTCTCTAAGCAGCATGAAAAGGAAATTCAAAAAAATGAATGAAAGCAGTCTGCCACTGTGAAGAGGACACCCTAAGTCACCAGAGGCCTGTTTTCCTGAGCACTACTACTCAAACCTACTGTAAGCACAGCTTCACCAATGGGATGAGTACAGTAAAGTGCAATTTTTGGGAGTCTCTATTGGGTATCCCCAAGATCGCACCTCCCTGGTCACCTCTGGTTTGTGCCAAGCAGTCGAGAAAAATGTGGAAAATAGAATTACTTCTTTTCTTAATGTGAATCCTCTGTTTTAACAACTTCAAACCACATCTTTGTTTAAAAACAATCTATTTTTCCTTTGCTGATCTCTGCGAGTGTGAAGGGCCCTCCTTTTAAGCCAGGAAACGAGAAATAAGGCCAAGCATTCAACTTGCATTCATTCTGCTTTCATGTGTAGGCACACGCTCTGGTTTGAACACATTTGAATACTGAAGGGCAGATGCCCAAAACAAGAGACAGTATGTACCAGTTAATACTTAATACTTCCTAAATTGAGCACTTCCAATGTAGTAAGTGTATTAATGCAAATACATGTACCACCTACATAACTGGGTAGAACACACAGCAGATTACTGCACCCAGATCTTATCTTTCCTTAACCAGTCCGATGCTGGCCTCCTGAAAGCGTTCCTACTTTGAAAAACTGTTTCTGAAAGTTATTTTGGTTCAGAAGGGCCTCACTTTGCAATTCCAAAACAAGAACTAGAAGACTGTAATAAAAAAAGGGAGCCTTTTTAAATACACACTCCACCACAAGATGGTATAAACTGGAAGAAAATTACTATGTATGCTAATCAATGGTTTTATACAACTACTCAAGACTTTCCTATAAGATGTGCTTGCAGTAGAGCTGCCCGAGGTTCTTCCCCTCCAAGTCTGCCACGCTGAATTATGTCCTCTACACACTTCACCTGGTGCCATTTCAGAAGCCCTGCACTAGGCAAAGCACTGAAGAAGAAGCTGTCCTGTCCAGTAAGGGGACCAGCGAGGTGCTCAGGGGGAGTGTGTGCCAGTTCCACCCATGGGGCATGGCTGGCCACAACTGCTGGTAACACTATGAAGCAGGCTGTAATTATATATAAACCACTGTAGTCACATAGATCCAGTCTAAACATAAATAAATATATATAAATGAAAAAAAATTCTCCAAATGGATCCATGTTTAACAATTTTTAAGCACCACTCCTCTCTGGGATTTCTTCCTACTTCCACCTCCCAAACAAGCAAGAGCAGCACATGGAAAAGGAAATTGTCAGCATCCTGCCACCAAAGGCAAGGTTTTCAACAGTACAGACCTTCAATGTCTGTGAGGAAGTCTAACTAAACATATGGACATATGCAGAAAAGTTACCTGAACTCCCACAAACTATTTTCCCCACTTGATTCCCCACCTTTACTTGGAAGTACGGAAAGTGCACTGGCTGGTCTGAGTATTGAGCCAGTGCTGTGAGCTTTCTGCTGTTATATACTTACTTAACCTACTTTATTCTTCTTCCTCTAAATGGGTCACATTAGCATTTTTTGTTCTTTCCACTGTACTTTCTCCATACTTTAACATCTTTTATCACATTTTCTTACACTGTGCCTCCCACCTTTTCCTCAAGGGACCGCCTTAGTCTTGCAACAGGGTTCTGGTAGAAGAATTCTGGTATTGCTGCAGCTCTGTGCAAATACCACAGACACCAGAGATTCCTCCAGAACCAGTACTCATCACTGAATTTGGTACCTCATCTTTGGATCAGCCCCCTCCCGTGTCTTTTCACCACCATTCTAAGAGACATCTCGGATATTGCCATGTTGAAGAATTAATAAAAAATATCCATCCTTATTTACAACATTGCAGCTAGAAGCCAGTGAGAACAGGCAACTCCTTGTGAAATAAGCCAGCAATGATGTGACTGGGCTGGAGCTCAGGGTGTGAGGACAGCACTCAGTGTCAAGACAAAACAGTACAGGAGGATAAAGACCTAAACAGAACACCTTAATGGATGTCCCCCGGGTAACCCCCCCCACATATCACAGTACACAACACGATAAAGCATGATTGAAACTTTTTAAAAAAAGGACAGAAGGAGGGATAAAACTGTGAAACAGCTCGACTAATCTGTCCAGGGATCAAGCCCAAGACAATACCTCTGCTGGAGCAAGCTGCCTGTGCCTTACACTCTACAAAGGCTGTCCAGGTACAACAACTATGCAAGTCTTTGACTAAGTGATCTCTTATTTTGAAAGCAAATTATGCTTCCTTTAAGGACACGATGACAAAGCAAACCTGAAGCCCAGATGAATGTATTGTGCCTGATGTCCTCAGGATCATTACTGCAAGCCACAGATTTACAGTTAAGGTATGGAAACTCACACAAACCCAATCACAGGCGTCTTCATATTCTAAGAGGATAACTAGCAAAGAAAACATTCAATAAGACAGTGACTCAAAGCCACAAATAATTCCACTTCCTCATTTTGAATGGCCTTCAGGCACTCAGCAAGAAGAAACTTAACCTGCATGATCACAAAACAACAACCAAAAAAACCCGAAAATACGGGGGTTTTTTGTTTTCCACTCTCAAAGGACACAAACACTCCCTTGACTTGGCCTCCTCTGATCATGGCTAGACATCTATGTATCTGCACAGTTATTTCAAATCACGCCTTTCAACACCGTTAAAAACTCTGCCAGTGCTTCAGAGTGCAGTTTGCAACCTTTAGTAACTTTTGCATTTTGAGAAAACAGAGGAAAGATTCAAAGCCGTTGAAGTAAATAAGGGTGGGAAGGAGACAGAAAGAAGGAACACACGGGCACTGTCTTGCACTCCAGTTTGAAGCCTCCACACCTTCTACAAGAGAAAGATGGGTAATAATTTGCTACTAGGAAGTGTCATGCAAGAAGTTGGGAAGTGTCCCACTTCTGTTCTCTTCCTGGAGCTTAAAGCACTGAGTTACGCTTGTTCTCCCCAGACTGTTACCTTTTAAGCACAAAAAATATATGCAAGTGGAGATTATTACATCATGTACAAACTGCTCCAGTTCAATGGCTACATAAAGTTCATCATTTCCCTGCTGAGGCTTCCAAGCAGAAACAAACCAACCAAAACACAAACTTCTGTTGCACAAGAAAAACCACGCATAATATTCTCAAATCTCTCCTCCATGCTGCTTCTCTCCAAAATTGTATATATCAGTAATCCACCCATAGTACTGTACTCAGCAGTACATTTAAGGAAGGAGTATGAAGAAAAGAAAGACTGAGAGAAAACTGACAATGACAAATGTGTATCATTTAAAGTTTTTGATACGTCACAGTTTTTAATGCACTCTAAGGCAGGCAATAAAATCGATCCTATTTCCCAAGCACCTCACCTGAGCAGTTCCATTACAACCACAGATTTATAAGAAACACGACATTAGATGCTCCACACCTTAGCTATCAAGCTGAACAAGCAACAGGGACAGGATCTTTCCAGTTTCAAGTAGAATTAAGACACATAATCTCACTCTGAGCAATAAAGCCGCTGCAAGTCAAATCAGTGACTTTTACTGCCCGAGCCCTGTCAGTCTGTGGCCATGTAACACTGAGTTTGAGACAAGACTACATCTGAACCTTTGCCCTGAATGGTACGAGAAGTTTCAGCCATAAGGAGTTCTCCAGTCATAATCTGTTTTAAAGCAATATATCATTTTAGAGGTTTCAACAAAGTCTGGTTTTCACAGTCACTCTCTAACCAAACATCTGCAACTTCCAATCTCCAGACCATATCAATGGCCAGCATACTGCCCCAAGAAACACAGAATATTCCAGTTTACCAGATACCACCAGAATGGTTAGACTTTCGAGCAGTTTAAGGACCAGCTGACACAGCAACATAAGGATGAGTTTGCTGAATACAAACTGCGGCCACATGAAAGAAGACATATGAACATTTCGTCTCTCTGAAGAGTTATTCTGGGTAGACACTTGACCCTAATAAGATTCATTCACAATAACATGAGAAACAATATAATAGCACACCACTACTGGATAGGAATCTGACCAATAACCAGTTTAGGAGTGGATGTATGACCTATCAAAAGCTGAAAGTGCATTGTTTCTTAAGGTTGGGGTTTTTTTGTTCAGACTTTCAAGACCAATGAGTAATTGATGCTATTAACATAAACAAAAGTAAGTCTTTGTGTAGTCCCAAAACCACAATTCCTTTGATCCATTCTTTAATGTGTGCCTGATTTTCAAGAATTTCTAATATTTCATTTTAAAGAAAAACACATCTTATTCTTGAAAGAGCTGTGCGCACTGACAAAGGGGCTGGGGCCAAGAAGAGCTTGCTTCACTGACTGATGTACAACCAGCTGCTGCTCTACAGGCTCTGAGTGGCAACAGCTTCATGAGCCTTTTCTAAACCTCACAGTGAACTTTAAATGATGATCCAGAACAGCAGATTCATAATGTTCTACAAAAACACAGCCTAGCTGAAAAAAGGGAGGCAAGACAATGCTGTGAAAATCTTTATCAATTTTGGCTCTGATACACTCACTTTCAGGATGAGATAGAGGAAGCAGGGCACTGACAAGAGATGTTATAGCAACCTAAAACCTTGACAGTGAAAACACAACTAATAGCATTCAGTCTAGCTGCTCTGGAACAGTATCTGACAGGTTCTCTCCTTTGAAAAAAACAGCAGCACACATAGCTCATGAAACAAAAAAATTCCCCAAACCTGTCCATGATGTATGTTATCTAGCATGCATCCAGATGAACAAGCAAATCAATTCTTGAGTGATAAATGACTGTAAAAGATTCACCACATCATGCGGCTTTCACTGTAGTCTTTCCTATTTGGGGTGCTGTCTGTTCAGCCACAAAGAGGAAGCAGACAGGTGATGTTACAAACCAGAAGGCCTGCAAAAGTCTGTTTAATACCCCAGTTTCAAGTTGTGCAAATCTGAGTCTTAACAGAACAGTTTATTTTTTCTTCACTTTTACTTACAGTCACCAAGAAAGTATGACCTCAGTAAATGGCCAACATTCTGTTCTTAATACTAACACCTGACACAAAAGGAACCTTCAAAGTCTCCTGCTGGCCCCAAAGACACTACTAAGTCTTAAAATGAAAAAGCACTAAAAGGTTAAAAGATGCCCATGTCTGTTCCAGCCCCTACTAGCACCACCTCTTCTAAATGTCATAATTATAACTTAATTGGTCCATCCCTCTTTTCTCTGAAAAATTACCTTACATCAGCAATTTATCCTCACAACTCTTCTGCCTTCAAGAGAACTTCTATAAGAAATCCTCCCAGCTGAAACTGTTTTGAAATACTAAGCATTCATAACCAGCATCCTCTACTTTTAAAAAAAAGTTATTTTGATAGTAATGCATTTGTGTTTGTAGAGCTTTAACAGTTGCTTTTAGAACTTACTTGCTTAGTTAGGGTCTTTTAAATTTTATATGTATGTTTATGAGTGTATGTATTTGTACATATATGGAATGCAAACAAACAAACCTCACAGCTGTTAAAGAGAAATAAAGATTGCTATTTGCACTTGCTTAACAGTCAAACTTACTAAAACACCATTCAAGTCATTTTTCTCTACTCAGCCAAAGGGGGGGAAAAAATAAAGTCAGCAATTACAAGCGACTACAAAGGAATTAGATAAGCACTTCAAGAGTTTCAATAAGAGTAAAGGATAGTTGCGTTCAAAGACAAGAACCATTTCTCTGGTGAGAAAGTCAAGCACAGCCCTGTACGAAACGTGACGCGGTGGAAGCCCGGCTCCACCGAGGGAGCCCCAAGCGCAGCAGTACCGGGTCCAGCTCCGCGCAGCTCCGTGCGCCGCCGGGCGCGGAGCGGGCAACGACCGGCGCAGCACCCCACTGCTGCCGCAGCATTTTCAGTCCGGGCCCCCCCGCGGCCCGGCCACCCCCAAAGCGGAGCAGCCCCACACAGCTCCGGCCGCGCACCGCCGGCAGCTCCGGGACCGGCAGGGGCCGCCCGGCGGGGCCCC
>VZTH01000993.1:238581-265832 GCA_013397815.1 Aleadryas rufinucha
CGCCCCGCACCCCCCGGCCCTCCGTAAGCCCCGCCCCTCACAAGCCCCGCCCCTCATCGCGCGCCAGCGCCTCACCGACCGCAGCCCCCATGTCTGATGCAATTCGCTTTCCCCCTTGCTCTCGGCCTCAGACCAATCACGGGCTCGTTCGTCCGTGACGTCACGACTCCCAGCCAATGAGCGAGAGCCACGATGGTAGAAATCCGGGCGGGGCCGCGCGGGGCGCAGACGGCCGCGCCGGTGACGCCGGGCAGCGTGTGCGCTGTGCTCCCGTTCCGCTATGGCAGCGCTGCCCGGTGCCGCGGCCCCGCGGCTGCTCCTCATCCCCAGCAAAGCGGCCGAGGCTCCCGGTGCTGCCCGGCATCTGTCCGTTGTCCTGCCGGCAGGGGCCGACCCCGGCCTCCCGGGGATGGAGACCACGCAGCCGGCCCGCAAGCGGCAGCGGCTCACGCATCTGAGCCCGGAGGAGAAGGCGCTGCGCAGGTGAGTAGGCAGCTGTGAGGGGGCAGCGGTGGGTGGAGGGCTGCGGCTTATCCCGTCGCGCTGATGGCCGCTCTGCTCCGCAGGAAGCTGAAGAACCGCGTGGCGGCCCAGAGTGCCCGCGACAGGAAGAAGGCGCGGATGACAGAGCTGGAGCAGCAGGTGGTGGAGCTGGAGGAGGAGGTAAGAGGCTGGGGGAGGTAGGGGGCTGAAGGAGCGGGAGCGAAGGAGCGGCCTCCCTGCCTCACGGCTCTTTGCAGAACCAGAAGCTGCTGCGGGAAAACCAGCTGTTGCGGGAAAGGACGTGTAACCTCGTGCGGGAGAACCAGGAGCTCCGCTGCCGCCTGGGTTTAGATGCTCTGAAGACGGAGGAGGAGGGTGACGAGTTCCAGGTGAGCCGCGCTGCTGGCGTGTCCGCCCCCGCCTTGGGCAGAGCTGCCCCGCTCCCGGGGTAACCTCGGTGCCGTGGGCAGGGATATGCCGGAAACACCTTTGTCCTCCAAATGGAGGCTGTCCTGAAACCCCGCAGGTGCCAAGTCGAAATGGGTGCCACTCGTAGCGTGGGAGGTAGAAAGCTGACTAGTTCCAAGGTGTTTTAAGAGAGTTTTATCTGCTTTTCTACCTTGGGCTATAGAAGTGAAGTAGAAACTGTTAAAGTCGCATAGGCGTGTCTCAGAAGAACAGAGGTTGTGGTGGAGAGGGTCAGGTTCTCATTTCAAGGTGGCAAATAAATGAAATATGCAAGTATACGGTAGCTTCAGCTAACTTTGGAAGTGGTCTTACCTTCGGGTTTCTACAGAACAAGTAAATAGAGAATTTCATGTTGGAAGCCTTTGCAGAAAAATGACGATCTTCAAGATTATGTACTGTACTGCCTGCAAGAACATTTGCAGTGACTGAGTTTTTGTCTTGGTACAGGTTGTGAAGGAATGCCAGGTGGATGAGATTAGATTGGTGACCGGGTCCGCTGAGTCCGCAGCACTCAGACTACGTGTTCCTCTGCAGCAGGTGCAGGCCCAGCTGTCACCATTTCTGATAGTTTCCACGTGGATTCTGATGGCAGTGACTCTTCAGACTCTGAGGTGAGCTCAGAACAGCTGTATTAGGCTGTATCCAGTGAGTGCAGGAGTTCAACAACACCCACATGAAAAAACCCAGCCCCCATAGCTTTGGTCCTGTGCAGGTCTGCCTAAGCCAGGTTCTGGTCCTTGCTCTGTGTAGCCAGCAGGCACTGTGGTGTTTGTACTTGATGGGTACAAGCTCTCAAGGAGTTTCTAATAGTGGCTGTGAATCTCAAATGCACGTATAGTTCTTTGGGGATTGCCAGTACTCTTACAAAAAAAGCTGTGGACAAAGAATGACTGCGCCCTGGAACAGATTGCCCAGGAGGGTGTGGAGTCTTCCCTCACTGAACATAGTCAAGAACTATCTGGGTGCAATCCTGTGCCATGTGCTCTAGGATGACTCTGCTTGAGCAGGGAAGTTGGACCAGATGTGACCTAGTGTGGTCCCTTCCAGCCTGGCAGATTCTGTGAATTTCTGCAAGATAAGTAACTGCCTTAACCGTGTGTTTGATGATGATCTTGGTAAAACAACTCTTAATTGCGTTAGCGTATTTTAACTTCTGTGTGGGTTTTAATAAATGTCACATTTGGTGTTTGGCTGTAACAGTAATAAATTCTTTCTAAAATAGTATTTCATTTTGCAGTCTGATCTCCTGTTCGGCTTTCTGGACAGTCTGGACCCAGAGATGTTTTTCAAATACGCTGATTCAGAGTCAACGTGCCTGGAAAAGCTGGAGGAAGAGATCTCTGGAGAAACAAGTTCCATACCATCCGCCCTGTCTCCCTCTTTGGGGTCCCCATCAGCTAAGCTGGAAGCCATTAATGAACTCATAAGGTTTGATCACGTGTATACAAAACCCCTGGTAGTGGAGATTCCTGTTGAAGTTGGCAACCAAACCAATATGCTAGTGAAAATTGAGAAAGAAAATCTCTCTTCACCTGATGACAAGGCTATCCCTGAAGTCCCAGTGTCTGTGAAGAAGGAACCTGTAGACAGCTTCATGCCTGAACTGGGCATTTCTCATCTGCTTTCTTCTTATCATAGCCTCGAAGCCTCAAGCTACCTGTTGGATGGCTGTAGTGACTCTGGGTATGAAGGATCCCTGTCGCCCTTCAGTGATACATCGTCTCCGCTTGGCACTGACCACGCGTGGGAGGACAGCTTTGCCAAGGAACTCTTTCCCCAGCTCATCAGTGTCTAACCTGGTAGTGTTAACTCCCCTTGGATAACTGTCCTGGCAAGATACCAGCATGTGCCCCTTTGAGGGGTGTGTGTGGGGAAAATCCAAGTCCGTTCAGAAAAGTGTTGCTCATTTTTACCCATGCTAGTAGATGGCATGATGGTATGAAAAAGCCTGGGGTGTCCTGTCCTGCCCTGGCTCCCCCCCCAGTCAGTGTTGGCTTAGGAGAGAAGCAGGTTTGTTTCTCAGTAACTTGCCCACTCTATATGAACCTGAAAATGTTTTGTTTTCCGGTTAAAATTTTAACACCAAAAACTTCAGTGGGATATTCATGTATAGACAACTGGGCTGAACCTTAATAGTCTGAGTCTTACAGCTTCACTAAATGCTTGTTTTCCATTTGCTATGTAGAGTTGCTTTCTCCATTTAATATTTAACTGTATTGGTGCAATTAAAATGCAGTGCAGCTCACTGACCTTTTTTTGCCTTAGAACTCAGTGGGGAGGGGAGAGTATCTGGGCCTTGCAGAACTCAAGTTTAGGTCTCTTGGTGTCTCACCCTGCCTCAATGCATTGATGAGCAGTGCTCATAGGGTGTCTGCAGCTGGATGCTTTAGTTTCTTTTTGAGGGCACTGGATGTGATAGAGAGGTTTGTCTGAAGGCCAGAGCTACTAGAGCAAGACATTCAGCCTCTATAAGGCAGGCAGGTGGCAGGAGCTTGAAGTCTGCATATTCAAAAGTCATGGCAGTGGTGGCACCCTGGTGGCCAGTAGTGCTGTCCAAAATGCTCAGTCTGAGGGGAGGTGGGTGCAAGACAGACACAGTGTGAAAAAGGTTGCAGATTCTGTGTTACCACTGGAAGTCCTGAAGCATCACATGGACTTGTCAGGAGCTAATTCCAAATACCACAGCACAACTCCTTTGTCCGCATCCATTTGCTCCAGTATCATATAAAACCACTTGAGACAGAAGAAACTGAAATTTTATACTAAAATTAAGAGCGCTGTTGCAGGTGTTGGCACAGCTGTTCTTGGTTTCAGTACTATTTCATCTTTTGCATTCAATTTTGACAAAAATAACTTGGGGTGGGGAAGGAAAGAAAACCAGAGGTGTTTCAGTCACTAACATTAAAGGTGACAAGACTGCTCTGGATTACAAGCTTGAGTAACCTAGCTTGTAATGAAGGATTCTATCTGAATAGTGGATAGAAGTAAAGATTACACCTGTACAGTATAACAAATGTAGATTGAAAATCTAAGCAGTCAGAGAATAAGTTGCTTTACTTTCAAGGTGGAAAATAGGGATGACTTCAAGACTATCAAATAAATTGTTGCAAGTCCAAAAAACAGACAGAAGTGAGGATCTGACCTGTAGTTTTGCATTACTTTTTGTTAGCATTACTGGAACTTTGTATGATGTTAAATTCACTTCTTAAGTAGTAAACAGTAATTGATGGAAGCGGCTCCGTTTGGTGCTGCAGTACTTGCAGGCAGTGTGTGTGTGTGTGCCTGAGAATTTGATGCTGGGGACTGAGGCTCTGTAGGCACAACCTGTTGCTGTCTTCTCCCCGAGCAGCACACGGTGACCGTGTCCGGGGTGGAGCAGACGATTCCCGGCGGGGTCTGTTCCCCGTGGCTCCCGTGCGGCCCCGCCCGCAGCCGCAGCCCCCGCCCACCTTCCACGGGGCCCCAAACCCTCCTGGCAACCGCGAGCAAACGATTTCCAACGGCTAGAAAATCCACGGAAAAAGCGTGTTATGGGCTCCTTTCCATCACACTCGGACATGGGCTGTGTTCACCATTTCAACCTTGTTAAGCACAGCAGACAGAAATGTTCAAGGACATGGTCTTTACACTGTTTTGTTTCCCCTTATTCAATGTAACAGCTACATCGTGGCATGCTTTATTCTGACTTATTACGAGCATGGGGGCCCAAGACAAGCTGTTAATATTTGAGATCTCTTCCACTAAAAACACAACTTGTTCTTGTTTGGCACCTAGAAGCCTAATACCATTCAGAATTCCTATAAGCAGCAGTATTTTCTACTAGAATCAAGTCCACTAACTGCTACCAAGGCAGATTGAGGGAATTTTTTAATATATGCATTTAGACAGTACAGTGAACTTCCCCAGATTAAAGTGTGAGAATCTAAACTGAACTGTGGCTCTGTAATCTGAGCTCTTCTGTAGATGAGAGATGCCATGTTAAACTAAAGCCAGGCAAAGCTGGGGCAGCAGGGGAAGGGTAACACAGGCAGAGGGCAGCAGCTTTCATCATTGCAGCATGTTTCCTGCAGGCTACTGCTTTCCAATTGCTCGGCCTTCTGGAGTCCTACTTGGCTCACAAGCATGGATCCAGACCCTGTGCTTCACATAAATGATCCATGACAGAAGCCATACATCTGCTCTAGCTAACTGATACAAGACACAGGCCCTGGAATAATTACAAGTCCAGTTCCAAGCCCATACCAAAATAAACTCTGTCCCTTGCCCCAGGGTTGGCCCTGTAACTGGGACACACCTCCAGTCTTTATGACCTCCCAGCCACACCCCACCACACAACTGCCAGCCAGGAGAGCCTTATACAATATTACATGGGCTGGCTTTCACATTGTTTTCACTGAAGTAGTTTTGCCCATGGGACAATTTAAGCGAGTCAATGTTTGGCCCTGTCTAGAAAGACAGGTATTTTTATTATTTTTTTTTTAAATACAAATCTGAAGTGCTATTTTTCTGTCATCCTAAAAGCACAGGCAGTACTGGTCTACCACACCAACCTTTTTTCCTTCAGCTGTTTAAAAAACTCTTGAAAAGAAGATGGTAAACAGAAAAGCAAAGTGTTACATTCTAACAAAATTATTAAAATCTGAATTTGTTTTAAAACTCTCCTCAAGCTTTTTTTTAACTTTAATAATACCTAGCTTGCTTAGTTCCGAATAATTTTATTCTGAAGTAAAATGAAAGATCTGAAAACACAAACTATAGCAACACTTCTTGGTACCCCTATTGCTTTGTCAGAGGCCTTTGACTTGTGACAGACTTAGAACAACTCCTCCTTTCTGGCAGCTTCAGGTTTATTCTAACCAGCTGTTGCCTTCCCTTGTCTTGCTGAATACTGTGAAGGAAAAAAGGGACATGCCTTTGAGATGACATAGTTAAATTCAAAGCTTCTTAAGCCAGAAGAGTACTTTACTGTCCAGCTGAAGGACTGGACATAGGCTCCCAAAGTTTTGTCACTCTTACCAGGAATGAAACAGTCATCTAAAAAATATTTTAGAAAATTTATTGAAAACTGACATACAAAGGGTGATTTGGTCCCAAGAGAAGACAGACCAGAATCGGATCTTCTGTATTTCAAAATAAGGTTTTTCCTAATACTGCATCGCATTTGCCATCCCGTTTGTGAACAGCATTAATAAAAGTCTTTTAATGAAGACAACAACAAATTAAACTCACAAATACAGAAGTTTGTAAATGCCCACAGCTCGATCTCTCATCCAGTCACCCCCTCCAAGTGATTGCTGTAGCGAGGATCTTGCTCAGTGCTCCTGACAGTTGGTTCCCACTCCAGCCCACTCTTCTATCAATTTAAGCAACTACCCCACTGTCTCCTATCACAAGGGCAGAAATGCATCGTGAGAAAATGAAAGCAAATGTTTTCTATCAAAGCAAAAGTCTTAAGACGATTTTTTCTCCATCTCACGGTCTTTGTCAATAGTGCACCACTACATTCTTGTTTCAAATGGCAGATAACAAGTCGGTGATGCCCTATTGGCATTGAATTAAGAGGAAAGACACCTCTGAAAGTCAACCTTTGGTACAAACCTAGCAGGAAAAAAGTATGCTTTAAAGCCATCTACAACAATTTCTTATTCTGCAAATCTGATATGCAGTTTGGTGTTTTTAAGAGGAAAACAACTACATCATTTGATGTATTTAGGCCTCCTACAGTTTTTCGCATTTTCTGTTGCAATTTTAGTGTTGCAGAGATGGTTTCATCACATTTTTGAAATTTTCATCCTTTCTTTTCAGTTTATTTAGGATTCAGGGCTTTCACCTAAAAGACTTCCAACCTTGAACTTTGACTATAATCCTGCAAGCTGAAAACCAGTTACTTACTTGGAGGCATCACATTTTCTACCTGCAGTGACTACAGCCTTCTCCAAGGCTACTCAAGCACTGTTCTAGTCAAGCACTGGAGCACATAAAAGGCTGTAGGTTTTCAGCACGTTCAGCAGCTTAACAGTACCAAAGAAATTTTACACAGTTCATGCAAGAGATTTAGAGCAGACCCTGAAATGAAATTAGACATCATAACAAGATAGGCTGCACATGTTCTTTAACTTAATAAACCTTCCAGAATGGTACAGGTGTATACTGGTTTCCAGAGTAATACCTAATCAAATGTTGGAGTGTTTTTAGTGAAGCTCTGCAATGTTTTATCAAGAGACAGAAAATTTCAGACAACCTTCAACAAAAGCAGCAAGATAAACAGGGTTTAACAAACAGGGGTATCTTCTGAACAACCAAAAGGAAATAAAGGATGACTGCAAAAAGAGAAGCTTGATTTTAAACTTTCAGCTATGGGTTATTCAACAGTAAAGAATATCATCACAAAGATTATCTCTCAGCTGTGCAGAGGAAGAGTAGATTTTCTTACGTGAGCAGCTGCGTTACTGAGTACTTGCTCCTTTACGTTAGCAAGATGTCAAAACCAGATTGGGACATAGGACTGAACAGAACCTATTACTTGGAAAGGAATTTCTTAGGAAAAGCCTCAATTCAGGTATCTCTGAGAAAGCTCAAGGACTTATGAACAAAAGATAAAACTCTTAAACAAGTCAGAGAACATTAAGCATAAGGAACTGCTGTGCACTGAGAAAAGGTACAAGCGATAGCTCATTGTGGATTCATTTTCTTGGCACCCTGCTCAGGGTAGAAAATTCTTTTGGCATACATCTGTATAAACAATGTGACACTATATTATTGGCACATACTGTGGCTTAAATTTTAAGTCTAGATTCTCTCAGAAAGAAGACAGGCATCTCGTTTACTTCACCACCAATGCCAGCAGTCTCAAAGGCTGGGACTTGGTTACAGACAATAATCAAGCATTTGACCCTCTTTATGGTAGCAAGCAGCTCCCTGTTATCTGATTTACATACCACCTTTATCCAAATTAAAGGATGCCATTCATTTCATCAAAAGTTACACTGTCTTCAACTGACTTTCCAACTGAATGCATACGAAGAATCCCAGCACAATGTAAAATGTGAATCTCTTTGCTGACAACCACTTTTCTCCAGACTTTGCATTGTTTGGGGAGGGGGACATTAAAAACCCACAAATAAAATTTAGAAGCCAATGAACCAAAGATGACTGAAGTTAGCAGGTATCCTGCAAATTGTAAGTACTGGCTTTACTTTCTGAAAAGCAAAAGACTTATGCTCAGCTGTAACAATCCTTTCCTACCACCCCACGGATTGTATAATTTCTACATTTGAGTTTATATCAAGTCCAAACAGACAAGATGGTGTGAAAAGCTGTACTACCAGAGGGATTGCTTTTCTATCCTCGACTAGATTTGAAGGTATTTCTTCCTTTACATATCCTTTTGTAATTCAAATTAAACCAAATGGCCAAGCATAGTATGTGCACCAGTCTTAATGGCTCAGTAAGAGAAAGGTGTGGCTTAAGCCACAGTACATTCAGTATTTGGTTTTTAAACTTTACCAAGGGCAATTAAGAGGATATTTCACCATTAAGCAAGACTGAAAGCTACTTCCCTGTTCCAAAGGCCTCTGAATTACCTTTTCAGTAAAAGTAAGAATATTTAACAGATTGGAACACAGAAATCTTAGGGTGTTTCCTGGCCAAACCATGTCCTTATGATGGTTAGTAAGAAAATAAAAAACAAATAATATAACTTCAGATTCACACATCAAACCAGAAAAAAAAAAATCAAAAAACATCAACAATAAGCATCAGAAGCTCACCACTTCCAGTCTAAAATCTGGCATCTACAACTCCATTTCTTCTTCTGCACACCCAGATATTCCCAAACTAGCATATGGATCTGGAGACATGGCAGTCTGTTGTGATCCAGGGAATGTTTCAGTCTGTGGGTCAAAAGGAGCTCTTGGTGTTGGCTGCTTAGCTTGACACCCTTCTGTACTTTGCTGCTTGAAGTTCTTAACAGAAACAGACTTCAGTTTATCTGTCATAAATTCAGGAAGAGGTTTCCAAAGCACCAGCTCCATAGAAGGACGGCTCCTAGAAGGGATGAAGTTTCAGTAAAATTTAAGTTCTCCAAGCACATTTATTAAATGCAGAAGATCTTCATCCTTTGAGCTAGCCTGGAACTATACTCCAGAAAATATATACCTTTTTTTCCCCCTATTAAATTTCCTCTTCCCTAACCAGTTCCATTACTTCTAGTTCTAACCCTGAATTTCCTTTTTTTTGCACCAAATTTGACCACTGTTGGTCACACTTTGGGAACTTCTCATTTTGAAAAGTCATATACATAAAAACAAAACTTGTAATGGTTCACTCAACAAATTTCTCTCTAGAACTGAGGAGTACAAAACAGACACTTGATGACCACTACAGTTACACTTTTTTACATTAGGACAGCTTTTCCTGTTTTTAGCCAGATGAATGGTCTGTTATACAATGTTGGCTGCATCATGCAGTAATTAAGAACATCTCCATAAACATGAAACGAGGTCTCTCTTTCCATTTGCACAAGTTAGCTACATAGCACCATGATTTCCTCCAAAACTTACATAGATTCTATTATTTTCTTTGTCAGGACTTCACCAAAATCCCTCTTCATCCCTTTTTTAAGGGTATCTGACAGGATAAGAGTGGGCAGATTGCTAACATTTCCATCAGCATGAACTTCCTCATCTTCATCAATTATCCTAGGAATGGAGGGGGAAGAGGGAGATAAACACTATTGAGCATACTGTTATCAGGCACATCCACTGCAGACTACAGTCACATCTACGTGCTCTGCTCTGTGCAGACCTCTGACCTAGGCTGGGTACCAGAAGCAGCGGGGCCATGTTAACACGAGTCTCTCTTGGGCCAAAAAAAAGCCCTGGGAAGGACTCTTACCACAGGAGCCACTCGAGCAGCAATGCCACTTCTGGTACCTGAGCTAGCTTTGTTATCTCTGTGTTATCCCAGCACTCTCAGTGCAGACACACACTGAGAGAAAATAAACAAATTCCCTCCAGGGGAAACTGTGCGATTCAGTCACATTACACAAGTGAGTCTCAGCTATGCAGTAGCTTCACCTGCTCAGTTCCCCATAACTGGACTTTGAGAATTATTGCAGAGGTACTGAAAACAGCACTTCACTTTTCACAACATTGCGCCAGCTTCCGAGATTAAATTGCCACAAATTGTCGAAGTGTTTAGAACCAAGGAAGCATCTCCTTTGGTTTTGGTAAACCTTTTAGAGAAAATTTAGCAGAGCAGCTGGGAATAGAGAATAATCCTCCAAGGGGCCCAAGGCAGATATAAATAGATAATAGAGATGCATTTCACTACTCTGATTTACCCATGAAAAAAATAACACTCTAACAGTATCTTGCTTGTCCTCATGAATCATCTATGGAGTAATCTACAAAACAATCTTGTTTTAAAATTTCTGTAACTTTTGGCTTTTCTAATCATCTGCAGTGGTCATTTTAGATATTTTGGAATACCAGCTCAACTGCAATCAACTCATACATACACATGTCATTCCCAGATACCTTTCAAGGGCCAGAATGCGCAGTAAATTTATTAAAATGACTACAGTAGACTGTCTATAGCCACTCCATTACCCCACATCATACCATCAGCAAGAAGAATCTCAGCCTTACTGTATATATGCAGAGAGACCTCTCTGGTTCATGCTACTCTTTACACTGACAAATTCATATCTGTTTTAAGTATTAATCACAGAACAAGCTGCAGCTGATTGAAAGAAGCTGAGCTCAAGTCTGAGCAGGTAACTGTTGGAATTTGAGCTCTGGATGCTCACAGAAGAGCATTAAAGCCCATTATGGTATATTGAAGCTGCATAATGATTGTGAGCAGGGTGTTATTTACTCAGCATCTCCTGCTCTAGCACCCTCAATTTCAGATCACAGTATCAGCCTGAAGATTCACAGGACCATAGGTAGCCTAAAATGAAATCGGTTGAACAGAAGGTTCACCTGAGACTTACAGCAGTGTTATCACACTGCTAAGTGCTAGATTTACCCCTGAATGCCCACCAAAAAAGGGAAAGCTCAGCAAAGCCAGGCTACTCAATCCCTGCATTTACCTGTCCTCAATTTCCTGAAGTTTCCTGCGAGCAACCTCGCATTGCTGTTCCCCCATTGTCTGATCCATTTCTTCACAGGGAATTTCTAACATGGCAGTTTCAGGACCGCTGCCACCATACTGACTTGCTACCTCCCCAGCTGCCTGCTGACCTGCACAAAGAATCCATTCTTCAGTGTTGGGATTCAAAGGGCAATTTTTGGCTCCTGTCAGTCTCTTCTTCCGCACAGGACAGCTAGGAAACAAAGTAAGTTTACAGCTGTCAAAAAAAGAAATGTGGCATTCTACAGGAACAAATGTTATACAAAACACATTTCAGCAGCTTTGACACACTATGGCAATGCAAGCTCAACAAAGAAAATAAATCCACATTGCTCTTAGTAAAACGTGAGTACCTATTCAGGAAAATCAGTGCCACACAATTAATTAGGTAACAGAAATGGATTCGGGCTCATGTGCAATTCAAGGGAAGAGTTCCAAATGGAAACAAGGATAGATTTCCTTCCTGTTTGTAGTGTAGGTGAGATGCGCTCAGATCTTTTACAAAACAAAAAGCAAATCAGGATTTTTCAGGCTATAAAAGACAAATTAATTTACCCTTCTGCCTCTTCTTCTAGCTTATGCTTCTTTCCACATCGCACAGAGACACTACAAAAGAAAAACAGTTACTTAGCTTCAAGTGGTATCTTCTGATTAAACTGACGTTTTCAAACAATATTTTCCTCCCTTGTAAAATTTCAGCTAAGATCAACAGTCACAGTATGTCACAAGCTGTGAAGGGAGTAAAAGCTTGGGACAATAGATGACCACTTTGTTCCAAAGGAAGTCAAAGGCGGCTGCAATTACTCAGTTCTCTGAACAGAATTCCACGCTAATTTATTTTCCTTTACGTTATTTATTTTTCCACAAGGGGCAAGACCAATTTTTGCTAAAACTCAAATGCTTCAAGAAGCAACACGCGATCCAGCTTGAGTCTCGTAATACACTGTATCACAGGGACATACTCGAATGTGATCAAAACACGTTTTATGGAATAATTTAAGATTTTTGTGCTCACATATAAGAGAGATAAAAATTTACAAAAAATAAATGAAAGAAAAAAAATACACGAGTTTGAAAGTATGTGAAGATGCTGATACACTCCATCACCTCTCTCGCCTTTTAAAAGGCTCTTTCATCCCCCACCAGCCACCTTCAAGGTCCTAAGACGAGCACAACACAACTCTAACCTCCCACCAGTGCAACACTGCTACAAGAAAACAAATTCCAGCCGCCTCGCAAAGCCCCCGCCGCAGTTCCCCACTGCCGGGGCTCTGGCCTCGGCCCTGCGGGAGCGGCTCTGGCACTTACTGGCTGCGGCTCCGGGTGAAGGAGCTCACCGGGGCCACCGTCAGCCCCTCGCTGTGGCTCCCGAGCGCGGCCAGGGAGGCCAGGTCGAAGCTGCTCTGCAGACAGAGGCCGGAGGATCCGACGACGCCATCGTTTCCGATCCCTGCCATGACCATCCCGGGTGGCTGCAGACGGCCGTGGCCGCCGACTAGGGGCTGCGGGCCGTGGCGGTCCGGGGCAGCGGCCGGAGCCGCGGGGAGCTCCACGGCCGGGCCCGCCGGGATGCCCTGGCAGGATCTGCCTAGCGCTGCCATTTCCTGCTGCGGGGGAGAAAGCGCACATCAACGCCGCAATCCGCGCTGCGCGACGCGCCCGCCCTGCCCGAGGCGCTCCCGCAGGAGCCCCGCACCAAACCCGGGCCGAGCCGGGCCCGCGGCTGCAGCCGCCGCTACAGCCCGGGTCCTTCCAGGCCTTTCGCCGCGATCGGATAAGGACCCGCGAGCACTGTGGGAGTTGTAGTCGCGGGCACTGCGGGACCTCTGGGAGTTGTAGTCTCGGGTGCTGTGGGAGACGCGGTCTGGGAGCGGGGTGCCCGCCGTGGCCATGAGGGGGCCGCAAAGTTCCCAAAGAGGGCCGAGACAGCCCCTCTCTTGTCCGTGGTCCTGCCTAATCCCCGCAGCGGGGCGGGCACGGCCCGGCAGCCAAATCCCGGTCAGCTGAGGAGCTCAGGCGGCCTCGGGGAGGTGGCGAGCGGAGCTGGGCTCGGGTCGGCAGGAGGGAGGGATGGCGCCCAGGCACACGGTAACCGCCCGTCCTTGTCTTTAGTTGCGGGAGGGTGCGGGTTCTGCGGGGAGTTAGAGAAGGACAGTGCAAGTACACAGTGTTAGAGGTGGGAAAGCTCCCTGAGGCTGCTGCGAAGCTTTATCGAAGTTGGACATCCCTGTCACAAAAAAAGTTCGGAACCGTCGAGGAGAGTCCCGATGGGCGGGGGAAAAAAGCAAACGGACAAACCAACAAAAAAGCAAAGCTGTGTCCTAATACATTAGTAACTTAAGTTCTTTGGCACCTTTTTTTTTGTAACGTAGTTTACTAAATTTTGCAAAGGAAATCTAAATCAACCCATGCTCAGAATGGAGCACCAGCCCCTGCTCAGAGGGTCTAGCTCGCCCTGCAAGGTAAGCAGAACCATCCTGGCCTCTGGAGGTGGATCCTGCAGGGAGTTTGTAGTTTTAGCAATGATGTACAAATGCGAAACGTGCGGGTATTTCGTGTTAGCTTTTAAATAGAAATACATTATGTGATTGGACTCGTGAAGTTTTGTGCTTTCCTTGGACACCTAGCCGCGTTAGAAAGCGGAAGCTATAAAAGCAGTTTTATAAGTCTCATATTTTACATTGAATACAAACTGAGATGAGGAGAATGCACTTCTAAACTGTCAGGAGTTCAGTAGCTGACAGAACACATGAGGCTGTTATCTGTGCTCTCTCCAAGCTCCAATGTGAGACAGCATGCCACTGTCACGAGCCCAGCTGATTTGGGCAGGAAGAACAAAAGATGTGTCATAACAAAACCTAGGTTATGTGATGTATGTTAACGATTTTGAGTTGTTTGTTTATTTTCTGTCTCTTCTAGATTCCAGGTTGGAGCCATAAGACACACAGAATAAGTTTACAGTACTTGGTTAATATAAGGGTCTGACTGTGCAGTATTTACCACATCAAGTTTTGGTTTTTTCTACCATACTTACTGCAGCCCTTACTACTCTCAATTCGTTGCTTTGGTTGACATTCAGAGAAACACTTTTTATACTTGGAAACAGTAAGGAAATGTTAATTGGATTTTACTTAAATAAAATCAATTCCAACTTGCAAATTTCAGTCCTGAAAGAAGTAAGTTTTGATGAATTATATTTAGGAAGGACACAGCTCTTTCAGAATACAGTACAGTATCTGGAATAACTCAGCATTTCTGGGAACTGGACCAAGAATGAGAATGATGAAGAATTAGCCTACATACCTTACAATGAGAAATTCAGGGAGTACAAGTTTATTAAAAGAAATATGTACAAGTCTTTATATATGAAGGAAGGGGAAATTTGATCACTGAAGTGCCTTTAATATAGGAGATATTGTGAATCTGTGACTCTTTGAATTTTAATTTGTAAATACTGATTTGAGAATGTAACTAGGTCTTAGATATTGAAAAATTAAAAAAATTCATGCCAATATGCCAATAAACTTTAAGTTGAATATCATTTTCAGTGAACAAATTATTGTGATTGAGGTACTGAGGCTTTGCACCTGCCAAGTTGCAGACATCGAGTAATCATTTTAGGGACTTAAAATATTATTTTGAGGGAAATAAAATATTGTTACTTCTCACATCTTGGTTAAAATGAGACTCACAAAAATTGGGATTTGTTTAATTCTTATACTGAGTCATTATGTCTCTAACACCAAACATAAACATTCTTTCACTAAAACCAGACACTGTGAGCAGTGTGGCTTATGCAAAAAGCATTTACTCAGTTTCCAACAAAAGTTGTAATGGTTTTGTTGCCTACACTTAATCTGGAGACTTGTAATTGTGGTATTTCTAAAGGCTGTCAATGATCATGGCTAAAGCCAGCCTGAAATGCTTCTCCTGCTGCAGGTGTTTGGGAGTTCATGCAGTTTTTTAAACAAACACTTTCACTGCTCAAAACTAAATACATGATGTATTTCACCATAATTTTCTTTTAGATATTACATGTGTTTGGGCTCAAGGTCCTATCTCTTTTCATGCCCACGACTTTCATTTTGTTCCCTAGCTCCCCAGCTGGACCTTGTTCCTGGCTGTTTGTGCTGTTGGAATTGGAGGGACCTTTCAGTATGGGTATAATGTCTCAATTATCAATGCACCCACACAGGTAAAAGCTCATCTTTTGTTCGCTGGGCTGTTTCCTCTCTAAACTCGGCCAAGAGGCCAAATGTGCTTTTGCTGTGATTGCAGTGGGAACTAAAGCATTCTTTCTCTCTTATGAAGGAATCTTGTTAATTTCTCACGTGGTTTCATGAGAATTTGTTTGTAAGTACCTCCCATCAGAAGTATTCTGTGTCAGACAAAAGTGCCAAATAGGCCATATAAATACCTTTACTATTAGAAGGATAACTGAATAAGTATTACATTTTTCAGTTATTAAAATAGACCAGAACATTGTGGGTAGAACAGAACAGAACATTTTCAGTTGGAAGAGACCTACAATGACCATCAAGTCCAGCTGCCTGACCACTTCAGGGCTGACCAAAAGTTAAAGCACATTACTAATGGCATTGTCCAAATGGCCTTAGAGCACTGACTGCTTGTCTAGGAAGCCTATTCCTCTCTTTGACCACCCTTTGTGTAGGGTATCACCACTGTTTATCCCAATGTCAAGTTTAAACCTCCCTGACACAGCTTTGAGCCATTCCCATTCTTTCTATCACTGGATAACAGGGAGAAAGGATAGTTACAGTTGTCCATCACAGGACAGGTTACTGAAAAAGATCTTAGGGAAATAAACAGATGCATCTGTAGTGGCTGAGTAACTTGTAGGTATTTTCACTTCTTACTTGTGCATTCTTTGCTATGGCCTCCAGGATTCTGCATATTTTGCAGATGACTCAAGGATCTGAGCAAATGATCTTGTGAAAGTTATGGGTATAATTTTTTGCCACCAGTTGATTTATTTGCTTGGGAAACTGTGAAGACTGAATTTGCTACAACGCTGTATGCTTTTTACAAGGCTTAAAAGAAGCTGTTTGTGAAAGAACATGTCATATGCTGGGAATAGAGGGAGAGTCCAAGGAGTTTGTTCTTCTGTAGTCTTTGTTTGCAGGCAAAGAACAGGAGCCTCTGATTACAGATACATGTCAGTTCAAGAGTTTCTAAAGGCAAATTTTAGAAAACCAAGCATGTGGAGTAACAGTTTAAAAGTTCTGACACCTGAATACTATAAAAAAGATGGAGTATTATTAGAGTTGAAAAAGGGATTTTACTATGACTTCTTGGATTACACTAAGGCAGAGAGATTAACATCAGGTGTCAGAATGAGTCCCCTGACAGTAAAGTTTTTTAGGTTGCAAGGCCTCTGTGCTCTGAGATGTTCCTAAAAACGGTAGGGCCAACCATCCACCCTGTTCCCCTCCTTGTTCAGAAGGACCTCAGAGCTCTCTCGTGGCAGTGCATGTCAGGGTGGTGTTTCTCCTCTGGTGCAGCACCTGAGGCAGAGCACAAAGCAGAGCTGCTCAGCGGCCTTTGAGGTGTGTGGGGAGTAGGAAACACAAGGTCTTCCTTGTGGTCAAGGAAGATTCTGCCAGTGAAGGATATCTTTTAACTCTCAGAATTGGTTCTCAGGATTGGGGTGCAAGTTATTTGTATTGCTGTGCTGTAGGGGTGTATAAAATGCTACACATTCATTGTTCTTTTCTACTGCAGCATATACACAAGTTCTTAAATGAGACCTGGAGTAGTCGTTATCACAAGGAGCTAAACCCAGATTTGCTGACCTTTCTTTGGTCTGTCATTGCTTCTATCTTTTCCCTTGGAGGCCTGTGTGGAGCCCTGATTGGAGGTGGCATGGCAATCCGGCTGGGCAGGTCAGTTGCAGCAGCAGGCATATAGAAGCATGTTTTCCTGCCTGAAATAGAAAGTAAATAAATGGAAAGAGTGGGAGAAAAGAGTACCTTGGGTGCCTGTATGTATTTTTTCACTTTNTTCTGTGGTTGTATATTATTATTATTATTATTATTATTATTATTATTATTATTATTATTATTATTATTATTTTGTTCCTCCTCTTTAGGAAAGGAGCTCTTTTGATGAATAATGTTATAGCAATACTAGCCTCCATTTTAATGGGGATCAGTTTTCCTACAGGATTGTTTGAGTTACTGATTGCTGGAAGGTTTTTGATTGGCATAAATTCAGGTGAATGACTTCTTATTCCTACTATCAGTAAACTGTGGTGAATGATAAATTATGGTTACTTCTGATCCTTTAGGTTTTATGATACCTGTTTATGATGAAAATGTTCTGTAGTTTAGCTTGGAATCTGAAGACAGCTAAATTAATAGGAAATTAATTAAGTCCCATTTCCTATGTGTTTTGGTTTAGTAACTCTTTGCAAAGCAATTTCCTTTGATAGGAAAATGTTTTTCCATTTACTTGCAGGTATTGGGTTCTGTGTGCAGCCTCTTTATGTTGGGGAGTTTGCCCCAAAACATCTAAGAGGTGGCTTGGCCATGGGGACTTCCATCTTTCTGACTGGGGGAATTCTGACAGGACAAATCATTGGCTTGAGGCAAGAAAAACTTTTTATTTTTCCTGTTTTGTGTCACTCCCATGTAAAGAATTCCAATTTCCTACAGCTCATTGCAGAACATTCCTTGTGCCATTGTAGCATTAGAATTCACACAAGGTCCCCCTGGAAGAAGAAAATCCTGCTTGGGTCACCTTATTCCTACAACTGCCAGCCATCAGTGCTATCTCCTCAGGGCAGTAGTCTCAGTTTAGATGGGTCACCAGAACAGCATCAGTAAAGCAGGTACATGTGTGCTGAGTTCATGTTTTCTGCCAATTTCTTGCTGGACACAGTGGGTGTTGGCAAGACAGGAGTTGAGAGCAAAGGAGCCACGTTTCTGTATCATAGCTCTGCCACTGTTTTTGTCCCCTGTGTGATCACAGGAAGGTGCTAGGGCCTTCATCCAGCTGGAACTTAGAAGTTCCAAGAACAGAGACTGCACTACATAGTAACCAATAGCTAATTATTGTATTTCTTTGCTTCTTTTTCCACATTTCTCACAGAGAATTATTAGGTGGAGAAAAGCATTTGCCTCTGTTGCTATCCAGCAGCTGTGTTCCAGCATTTGCCCAACTTTTATTCCTTCCATGGTTTCCTGAAAGTCCCAGATACCTTCTTATTGACAGAGGTGATGAGCTGAGCTGTGCCAAAGGTAATATCCAGCATCTATACTTTCTGTTCTTCAGAAGGGTACAGTGAGTATGTTGGGTTCCAGATTCTCCTTTTATTTTTATCCACACAGCACAGTTTTATCATCTCGTGCTTTTTGGCCCATGTTTTTCCTCCAGTGATCTTATATTGAAAAAGGGATTGTGAAACTCAGGAACCTATCATGGATTATGAACAAAACTTATATTTTCAAATATAAGTTCATTGACTGGAGCTTCAAGCTGGTTACTCTTAGTGGAAACATTGCTATCAGGATAGTCAAAAGTCCTACTGTTGGCCTTAGGAAGACAAATTGTCACTTGAAATATATTTAATCATGAAGATTTTAAAGGAACTGATGCTGTATACTCTTTAAGTTTTAGGACCATTTGTAAAGATTTTAGTTTGAGATCCAAATGACTTCTGATTATATTTGCCTTAGGAGAAGGATTTATTGTCTTTGCTCCAGCTCACTGGCAACACTAAAGTCAGGGCCATAACAAAAGACTCAGTATCTACCTAGAATTTAAGCAAAACATTTCAAATTGATAAGTCTGTCCTTTAAGGAAAAGACTATTTGAAGGTCTGAGGTTCAGATACAAAATATTTTGCTTGGTGAATATTTCAAGGTCAGATACTCCTCTAAAAAGAAGCAAAGAAATGCCACAGAATTCTCCAAATCCACCACAGCAAAAAATGTTGAAAAGCCAGCAAGGAACAAGCAAGTCACAAAGCAAAGTTTTCATGTCCTAGCAAAAGCCAGGTTATTACAGAAAGAGATGATTTCCCAGGAGTTGTGGTTAATAGGTAAACATAATTTTTTTTTCTGTTTTTAGCTTTGAAGCGATTTCATGGTTCTTCAGAGTATCGAAGGGAGATGGAAGACATCCAGCGGGAATGTTTTGCCTTAGATGGGGAGAAACCCAAGAAGCCCTGGCAGTTATTCACTGACCGTGGTGTGAGATGGCAGCTCATCACTATCATTGTGATGACAATGGGCCAACAGTTCAGTGGCATTAATGCTGTAAGATTTCATATGAACAAAGAGCTTAAATAATTATTTAATTTCCACCTCGTTTTCAACCATTTATTAACACAAAGGATCCACATAGAGAAGCTCAGAGAAATGGGATAAGTAGGAAAGAATGTCCTTGCATTATTTTGGTGTTTCTCTTTTTTTTTCATTTTTTCTCATTTCTGTGTTTCTGGTATGCAAACTTTTTATAGGAATGACTTGGTAGTTGTCTTTACATTCTAGTGAAAAAGTAATTAAAGATGGATCAGCTTATCCCAGTGTGTCTGGTTTAAGAATATAAAGCATGTTCAGTAAGTTGAATAATCCTATTTGCTTTTATGATATCAGTATGGTTACTTAGACATGAATTTAACAGATTGTTATTGCTGCTTATGTTGAATTAGTAACTCACAATATAAAATACACTGATCTGTATGTTTAGTATGAACTTGACTTTAGTTTCCAGACAATGTTTTAAATACCAGAAAAACCTCATTGTTTGTTTGGGTTTTTTTTCTGTTGTAGATTTATTTCTATGCAACTTATGTTTTTGAACAAGCTGGGATCTTGGCAGAAAAAATCCCATATGTAACTCTCGGCACTGGAGTTTGTGAATGTCTCACAGCCCTTTCTTGTGTAAGGAGCAATTTGTTCTACCTCCCAGTATAAAGAGTAATTACTCTTCTTGAAGAATATTGGTAAAAATGAGATCAGATATATTGACAGAAGATTGTATCTTGTCCACAGGGTTTACTGATAGACCATGTGGGAAGAAGATGCCTGATCATTGGGGGTTATGTCCTCATGACGCTCTGGTGCACTGTTCTGACCTTCTCTCTGACTTACCAGGTGCAAAGGACTCGTTCCTATTACATGATATGACTAAGGAGTGAAAAGGGCACATAGGGAGATAAGGGGGAATGGGTTTAAACTGAAGGAGAGTAGGATTAGATTAGGTTTCAGGAAGAAATTCTTCTCTGTGAGGGTGTGGAGGCCCTGGCACAGGGTGCCCAGAGAAGCTGTGGCTGTCCCATCCCTGCAAGTGTCCAAGGCCAGGTTAGACAGGGCTTGGAGCAACCTGGGACAGTGGAAGGTGTCCCTGCCCATGGCAGGAGGTGGAACGGGATGAGCTTTAAGATCCTTCCAACCCAGACCACACTACGATTACGTAATTCTATGATACAATTTAGTAAAAATTATTGAATGAACACTATTTAATTTCTCTGAAGCAGTACTGCTACATAAATTAGTTGTAAAAGAGTAATGAAAGACTGCTGGTCTTAGTTGCAGTAAAATACAAAAGGAAACATAACTGTTAAAACAGACTATAAAACTGGATTATCAAAATCTGAACTAAACCTTCTCATTGTCTTCTGTTTCAGGAGCTGTACTCCTGGGTGCCTTACATGAGCATGGCATGTGTATTTGCCTTCATCCTGAGCTTTGGGCTGGGACCAGGTATTGCACAGGAACGTGTGTGCGAGTGGTGGAGGGTCTGGGAGGGGTGGGGGTGTCACCAGGCAGGAAGCCTTTGCAGCACAGCTGCTGCTGCTCTGGCTGAGGAACCCAAGTGAGGCCATCCTGCACCCTGCAGCTGAGGCTTACCATGCACATTTCTGGGGCAGCTGTGTGTGAGGGAGAGCTTAGTTCTGCCCTTCAGAGCAGAGGAGTTGTACACTTGTCAGAAAGGGCCTGCTGAAATGGGGCTGTGTTTAGTGGGACATTTCCTGCAAGGGTAGTAGCCTCAGAATTGTGCTGTTAGGAATCATAATAGATCAGCTAAGGGCATATTCAAAAGCAAGTCAATCTTTTGTAGCATTGGAAATACCTCAGATGGACATCTAGCACAACTCTCTGTTCTGTTTTTGAACCATCCCCAGGTGGCATAACAAACACCCTGACAGCTGAGTTATTTGTACAGTCCTCACGTCCTGCTGCCCAGATGATCGCAGGGACTGTGAGCTGGATTAGTTTCTTCACAATTGGAATGCTCTTTCCCTTCATAGTGGTAAGTATGCACAGCACAATTTCCTAATGGTCTCACCACCCATTTCATCTGCTCCCCAGTTCCATCCCATTGCTTATATTGTATTACACACACTTCTCTATTGTATTACATACACTTCTCTATATTACTGACACTTGACCAGGATGCACACTGCCCCTCAAATGAGTTTAACTAGATTCAATCCCTCTTAAAAGTATTTTTTACATATCACAAATCCCAATATAACATGATAAATGAAAAGGGAAAGGAATGCACTGGGGGGCAATGTTCATGTTCAGATTAAAAAAAGAGAGAAGACATCAAAACCAGAAAAACTTTATCAGATACCAGGATCTAGATAAAACACTTCGTAATAGTGCCTTGTGCTTTTACAGCAAAGTTGAGGGACTACCTGTGGCCAGTGTGTCACAGCTCTGAGAACTTGCTGAACTGACAGAGTTCTGTTAGCAGAAGATTACTAGGAAAGGCAGGACAGGCTTTCATCTCCAGCTTTGTATTTTTAGTTTTAGCACATATTCTTGACAGCAAAACCTGCAGGAACAGCATGCATCAGGGTATCTGGATCTGCCTGTCCTTTCTTCATGGTTCAGCTCTGCTTCTCAGTAAGACAGTTTTCTTTTAACATACAGCATTGAAAAATATTAACATTCAGAAAAGCTTAAATTATATAATCTTAAAATATGTGATAGCTAAGCAGCAAATGTTGGCTTTAGATTGTGAATTTTTTAATGCTTAAATGGTTGATCTTATTTTTAAAATGAAAGTCTACCCAGTAATTGCTCAGCACGTGACAGTCTTTTATCTAAAAACCGAACTTTTAAAAAGTTACAGGTAAAGAATAGGTTGAATGACTCTTTTTTTAAAATAAAGCAGCAATGTTAAGTGTGAATGGAAACAAAAAGCTTATTTTCTCAAACCTCCTATTACACTTGAAATATGTTGCAATCACATTTGTTTTCAGAATGGACTGCAGCAGTATTGTTTTGTGGTGTTCTTACTGGAGTGCTTCTTTGTTGCTGCTTTCATCTTCCTCATAATTCCTGAGACAAAAAACAAATCTTTTCTGGAAATCAAAAAGGAATTTCACAAGCTTAATTTTGGAAGAAATGCCAGAAAAAAGGAAACGGAGCTTCATGAAAGAAGACAACTTCAAGATGAATTTTTAAAGACTTCTGCATAATTTCACAAATGTATCAGAACTTCAGTGAGAATTATGAACGTAGTCTTCTAAATTAGGAGTGTGATATATGATCAAGTGGCTTATTAAATCCTCCTGAGTATTTAGAGGAAGTGTAACTAAAGGCAAGTTAATATTGCAGAAATGCTGTTAAAACATGTATTGCTGAAATACTATTAACAACATATTATATTAGCCATAGAAGACTTGATGTTTAGCTGTAAGCTGGTGCTGTAGGGACACAGAAATGACAGGGAGGATGGTCAATGAATCCCTCTGGCAGATTTCTGCAGATTATTCAGTGACTCTTGCACTTCAAAGTCCTGTCTTCAGTTTGGGTCAGTGGGCGCATCCAAATGCTTTGCTGAGTGTAACATTCTGAGTTCTTGTTAAAACCCACACAAGAACTGACCTACTGAGAACTGATATTTGAAATATTCCAGTCTATGTAGAAATGGGGATAATTAGTTTCTGTTTTTCAATTATGTAACTTTGAAAGCCTTAAAGATATTCCTCATCCAGTCCTACTACTGTACGACAACAGTTCAGCACCTCTCTGAATTATTGGTATTTGTAATAAAGACTTGTATCCTGATAAGAGTTCCTGGGGTTTCAATTTGGTTTTTTTTTTTCCCTAACCTAGCATCTTAACATTTTAAACTAAGCAAAAGGGTAAAACTTCTTCAAGTTTTGAAGGTTAGTTCCCATCAGACTGAGATCTACATACCAAAAAGCATGACGCAGTGGAGAGGACAGATAACAGGAATGAAATACTTTTTACCTTTAAAGAATTTTCAAGATGGTCTGAGAGAAAACACACGAGGAGACTACAGAGAGCCTGTAGGATATATTGAATGAACCTTCTGCCCCATCTCCAGCATTTTTTCCTGGACTCTTTCTCAACTTAAAATAAATTCTTCACATGTTAGGAAGTAAGAAATCTCACATCTTGTGTTTGTGTGCCTCTCTGACGCTTGTTTCCACACCTGTGGCTGCCAGGACAGTGGCCCACCTTACCCAGTACAACTTTTCCTGGTCGTAAGCATTTCCAAATTCCATCCATTACTGAAGTGCTGCAGCAAGCACTGGATTTCTTTTACATTTATTTCCCTCCTCTCAGAATTAAAGCTTTTAATGGAAGTATAGGAAACAAACAACATTGGTCTGATTTTGATAACTAAACCATCTGTTTAATTGAAAGTTAAATTAACACTGACTCTTAATAGCAAAGGAGGCAACCTCAGGAAGGGATCTTCTTGGCCTTTAGTTTATCCTCTAAGTTTGCAAAATACTTCATTTTTGCTAGAAGCTTCTTAGCTTCTTGAAGATCATCTGAAATGAAATAAAACATTACTAGTTTACAGAGGGAGAGGTTAATTTACATTTTCAAAATGAATCTTAAGATTTTAGTGACAGCACCTGTTTCAGTACTTAGAGCTGGGAGCTGCAAGGACTCAGACACTATTAAAACCATGCTGCCTATTGTTTTAATCTCTGATGGTTTGGGAACACCTCAACTCAAATGTTCCACAAAACATGTAACAATGAATAATTTGAAAAAGAAATGTGAATGGATACCCTTTAATGACTTCTGTAAAGTGGCTGCAGTATTGATGTACCCACTAGGCAAGAGAAGTGTTTTTGTTTGTTTCAAATGTGTATAAATAGACCAACTGACATAACTGAAAAATGCAAATGAGGAGGAGTCTGGTCTGGATAGTGCCAATTCCAAAACTGATATTGAAACAATTCCTCCTCAGTTAAACATTTGGAGGGAGAGGGTGGTTTATGACCTACTGACAAGGGCAGATGCAACACAGTCTTTGTCATGGCACAGAGTAACAGAACCTAACTCCTCACGGGCAGGCCCAGCCAGCACCACTTTGATGTTTGCAGTTACACACACCCACCGCTGACAAACGTGCAGCATTCTGGACCTGGCACAGAACTACAAAGGTTCCTTCCCAGCTTCAGAAGCTCGGGAATGGTTCAAGTTTGTGCCTATCCACTGCAGAATAAAGTTATGTTGATTATTGCACAGGAAGTCCCCAAAACCTTAGGCTGAACAGGCTTTTACTTGCCACACAGCTTCTGTGGCTTTCACTGCAAAGAACAGCACCCTCTGCTCTGCTGCAGCTCCAGGACTGCAGAATAACATCTCCCAAATTCAAGTGTGAAACCTCAGAACATGTCTAAGATGAAGTCTGTCCTTGCCAGTATTCTGGGAAACACATGAACAATTTCTTAGCATCTACATTCCCACTTGATTATTTAGATGCAAGATGAATGGAACTTTTGTACTGGACTTTGTTGTTAATGTGAGGTCCTGAATTTCCCAAGTCAGCAGGAATGTCAGTTTAGAAGTACTTATTCTAAATACCAAACAAAAAACCCTTGTTAATGCAATATTTCTGTTCCATAGCTCAGGAAATATTTGCCAGTAAGAGAATGTGGAGCTTTAAGCATTTGACAGGTATGTATGGCAGCTAAAAACTTCATAAAAACAGGTACCTCTTTCAAAAGCTGCAGTCACCTCTCTGGTCAGTTGTTCTTGTTTAACTGCAAAACAAATCATTTAATTTACTTTTTGTTATACTTAGGATATTTTATACCACTGCATTCTGACTGCCTGGGGTGGGAAAGTTCATTACTAGTCTCGGCCTTTGGGAGCCAAGCAAGTTTTTCATAATACTGCTGTCAATGTTTTTTAAATTATCGTTTCAAACATGTATTTCTTTGTTTAAACAGGTTTACTCACAGCAATTCCAATGCACATCAACGGTCACTAATTTCCCAGCAATCTAAGTTCCTTTTGGGGTTTCAGTCTACCCTGCTACAGTTAATTTTCTCCTGCGCTACTCAGTTTTTATTCTGGTTATTCTAATTGCTTTTGGCACAAGGCTGTTATTGCAAAGAATTAAATGTATCAGTAAACCAAATGTTTTGGTATCACCAACAATGTAAAAAGAAAGTTGCTTGTGGAAGGGGAATAACCACTTAATATACTGCCTGCCAGATGAAGAAGGTGAAAGAGCTACAATGTCTATATAAATAACATTATTTGCTGCGGTCAGACAATCATTCAACTTCATTCTGACAGGTTTCTTCTCTGGAACAATTGACTAGCCCTCACCTGATGAAGGTTGAGTAAATTCCTTTTCATTGTCTATATATACTTATTTTGACATCAGAGTAAGTTCTGTTATACAAATGTTCTCAAGACAGATGTGATGTTTAGATGCATAAATGGGTAAAGACAACATTGGAAAGGGGGAGACAGGGCAGAAGCTCTTGCAGTGAGTCAATTCCAGACTAACACAAATTGAAGACACTACAAGAAATATACCAAAACAGTTAAAAGCTTTCAGACTCTTGTATTACACAAGATCTGGGATATTAGTTCTGTACAAATTCCTCAAATAATAACATACCTTTAATTAAAGTTTCAATTTCTTCAAGGATTTCCTCATTTTTGGGCTCTGCTAATTTCTCATTAATTTCCATGATTTCCATAAGGAACGCTGAGTCTGCATCACAGTCTGTCTCTTGTGCTGGCTCCACTCCACTCAGCTCCAGCTGGCAGAGGAAACGGGAATTTGAAAATAAATATTCTTACCTCTATTTCAATGGGAATAATTTTCTTTAATATTAAGTCCTTTAGTGGGGCACACTCAGATTAATATCCCATAAACCTACAGTTCGTAAACAGAGTCAGTCTGAAAATTAACTCCATACATAGGCTGACCATAAAAATCAGCAGTTACCCAAAGCCAAAAAACCAAAAAAGGCTGCCATGGGCCAGACTGAAATTCTGAATGAGCAGCCATGGCCAAACAAAACGTGTGATGTGAAAAACAAATTAATGTTAAGATGAGTAGCAACTGAGACGATAAGCTGATTAATTTTTGGACAACCTTGGTTCTGGTCTCCCTTGAATGTCTGGTGATCCTCTCACAGGAACGCAAATTAGCACATTAAGGATTGAATCTAAGGTGCGATCCCTAACAGACCCCACGGTTAGTTACAGGAACACTGTAATACCTAGCGGAGACCTTACTAGATAGAGGCCTCGGCTCAGAGGGTTCAGCAGGGTCTGGTAGGCCTTGTTGATCAGGGAAGAGTGTTGCTCAGAGTAGAACTGCTCTTTCTGCAAACGGATGGCAAATAATTGGAAGCTAAGAACAAGTGGCAAAATACACTTCGTTACATGCGGAAAAACGGCGTCCCCACACCAGTCCCTGTGTGAAACTGAGAAGGCTCTGTGGACCTGGGAACTGTGTCATTGCACTCAACTAAGGCCTGACGAACCGCAGCGGCCCCTCATGGTCCACCTCCACCCCTCCACCGCAAATCTCTGGCAGAGTCTCTTCTGAGCACCGAAAGACAAACACAGGCGAATCCCCTCACTCCCCGAGCGGGAGAGCGGTGGGGACTCGACGCTGCGACCCCGACACGCAGCCGAAGGCTAAAGGCGGGTTCCTCCGGCGGTCACCGAGCCCCGCGGGGCCCTCCCGGCCCGGCTCCCCCGCCCGGGGCTCCCGCCCGGCCCGGGGCTCACCGGCGGCCTCTGGCCGAAGCGGTCGGGGTGGACGGCGCGCTACAGGCTCCGAAACCGCCGCTGCAGCTGCTGCGCGTCGATGCGGAAGGAGCGGTCACTGCAGGACACAAGGCAGGTGAGACCCGCGGCCGGCCGGGCCCGCGGCCGCCC
>VZTH01000993.1:265857-280806 GCA_013397815.1 Aleadryas rufinucha
CGGGCGCTGACTGCACGGGGGCCCGGCAGTGCCGCCCTGGGGGCCCGGCCGCGCCGCTCCGCACGGTGCGAGGCGGCCGCTGGCGGCCCGGCCCCGCCGCCTGAGCACTTAGAGGGAGGTTTGGGTTGGATATGAGGGAAAATTCCTTTGTGGCAACGGCTGCCCAGGTCAGAGTTGGAGTCACCATCTCTAGAGGGGTTCCACAGCCGTCTGGATGTGGAACCTGGGGACAGGGTCAGTGGTGGCATTGGCGGTGCTGCGGAAGCGGCTGGACTCGATGGCCTCTGTCTTCTGCAGCCCACGTGGTTCCGTGATTGCGTTCTGTTTGCGGGCGGCTGCACCGGCAGCGCTGCGAGGGCTGCGGGCGGAGCCCTGGGCCTCGCCCGTGTTTGTAAACACCTGCAGCAAACGGGACGTGGGAGGGAACTTGGGAGCTGGTGGGTTTTTATGGCTCCTAACGAAATGTAGCGAACCGATAAGGAGAATTACACGTTAAACCGTATGGCAACCAGCTAAAACCCCGATATACAGGCGGTAAAATTGGAAGGCTTGTGGACGATCCAGGAGCCCCGGTGAGCACCGATGTGTTGGAGGAAGCTGGCTGTAGGGATGGGCAGGCTGGTGCAGGATTTATTAAGTGGAGAGGAGGGCACGGCACGCTATGGATTCCCGGGCTGTAACGGGGCAGGGAGACGCTGTTTCTTGCCACTGGCTGTGCCAGCAGCTGCCGGGGCTGTGGTGGGTGTCTGAATCTGGCAGAGTTTTGTACGTTCATTGTGTACAGGTGTGATAAATCTCTCGCGCACTTTCAAGAAAATATATGTCATTTTACAGTTCTTACTCCTTTCAGTTTTTCTCTTTGTGTTGGGGGACCAGCTCCCTTGCTCCATGCGGGGATGCTCTGTCAGAGCACAATCCGTGCCTGTTCAATGTGAGCGCTGAAGTCCTCGGAAGCAATCCGGGAATAAGGGTTAGTTCTGTTCGGGAACCAGCAGAGGCCGCTTCACGTTGTATTTTAAAAGGAAAACCATCCTGGTTTGCAAAATTCCTGGGAATTTACGTGTAACCCAGACATGCACGCTTTGGTTGGAGGTTTTACTTCTTTGAGCCTGAGAATAGACTTGTTCTATAATTTTGACATTTAGTCTTATTAATTTTGGACATTTAATAGTGCGGTGTGTGAGTGTTTGCCAGTTTTACTTTGCTGTAGTAATTGGGGGTTTTTTTAACATTCTCTTTGAAGCCAACATGTCTCGAGAGACCGGAGGTGAAGCTCAGCAGTCTCAAAGTGCCCAGCAGTCACAGACTGGTACCAGTTCCTCTTCCAGTGGTTCACAGAGCACTAGTCAGTCTTCCTTGAGTTCTGGGACTCTCAGTTCTTTGGACACTGTTCCCACTCAGGAGCTTCCGTCGATCCCTGAGGACCAGGAACCTGAAGAGCCGATTCCTCAGCCTTGGGGTCGACTCTTTGCACTTGGAAAAGGTTTCAGCAACTGTGGTATGTGCATACTTTAATAAACCTCTTGGTTTCTTTGTAGGATCTCAGAAAGGTTCTGAGCAGCTTGGTGAAGAGCAGTGTCTTTTCATTTTCAAATTAAGTACAAGCAAATTTAGGTATGCAACTTTTGCAATAATGTTTTATTCCATACTACATCCCAGTGTTTACACTGGGTACTTGGATACACAGCTTCCATAGACTTACAGAAATTCTGGGGTGTTCATGTTCTTTGTTACATGCTTCATTTTTTTAATATTTTATAATTGATTTGTGTTTAGTTATATGTCTTTATACTGCTGAAGGTGAACTGAAAGCTACCAGTGCTAAAGAGGGTAAAATTATTAAAGGATTTGACAAGGTGTGGTGCTTTGTAAGACAAACTTGATTCTATGGGAAGAATCTTGTTTTTGTTATCCTATTCATTATCATTTGGCATCGTTCTGTAGTGCCATATTTATTAACTTCCTGCAATGTTGTGTTCTCTGTCTGCTGTACTTTTCCCTCTTCTGCAGACTGTGTGAATGAGGAATACTGGTTTGGGAGAGACAAAAGCTGTGATTACAGTTTTTCTAAGCTAGGATTGTCTGAGACTGGCTTCTACCAAAACTATAGCAAGAAGCACTTCCGAATTTTCAGGGTAAGTGCTAGAAACATTAACTCTGTGTCTAATTTGGCATAATTCAGAAAGAGACTTTGGGACAGAGATCCTATAGAAATCAAATCTTCAGGGTTGACTCCTTTAACAAGACTCTTGGCAATGCCCCATTCACCTGGTTTATGAAATAACCTCACAGTCTCATTTCTTGAGTCAACAATAGTAAATTTCTAGTCTGTCATGTCTTTACTGTAAAAGCACTTGTTCTTTACTGTCATCTTTCTCATTTTTTTTTTCTTTTTGAGGAAATGGGTCCAAAAAATTCCTTTGTTGCCTACATTGAAGACCATAGTGCAAATGGGACATTCGTTAATAGAGAGCTCGTTGGAAAAGGGAAGAGGCTTCCACTGACACACAACTCTGAAATTGCACTGTCTATACAGGCCAATAAGGGTAAAATGTGCTTTAACTTAAGTAGATTTTCCATGCATTGACCAAGAGGTTGTTTCTGCATTGATTTGGATATGTTTCTTGAGAGCTGAGGTGCTTCATGAGCACAGCTCATTAACAGGTGTTTTAATACTCACATAAAAATTATCCATGTCCCTGTCAACCCTGGGAAAAAAATGGAAAAAGAAAACCTAAAAAAATCTGCATCAGATAGCACCTTACTACAGTATAAACTTTTATAGTTGCTTTCCTATTTTTGAAACACTTTTGGGCTTCAATGGCTGTGCATATGATGGTGGGAGCAGGGGAAACAGACTATTCAAGAAAAGTTGAAACCCCCCTAACCCCCCCCAATACCTAACCAGATGCTCCATAATAAATAGAAAATCTTCATAAAAATTAGCAGGGCTGGGCTTTTGCTTCTTTGTCTTTGTTTTTCCACTAAGATGCTGTCTTCTTGATTATTACTTCTCTTTGATCTCTGTTGGGACATTGAAATTTTTGCTCATTTTGTCCTTAAATGTAGTTAATTAGTTAAAGGCTGTTGTGAATTTAATACCAAAATGTAATTTTTCAGCAATAAGATCACCATGCTAACCCATAGCTGGTGTAATTTATAGCACATATTTAGTTTTGACTCTAGGAGGCATTATTTTGTCAGTTATATGGTTGACTATAAAAGCTCACAAAACATAGGTGTTTGTTATAATAAAAATTTTAAACTTAATAACAGGAAAGTGATCTCAACTTGTCTTCCCAGTGTTTGTATTTTCTGATCTTACGGTGGATGATCAGATGATGTTCCCTAAAGAATTCAGAGAGAAATATATCATGTCAAAGACTTTGGGAAGGTAAGCATCCTTCTTCCCTCAGTAGAAAGGTTTAACTTTGTTATCACTGTCAGTACATTGTGCTGGAATTATTACTGGTATCAACTGAGCTGCTGTTTTAAAAGAAAAAAGGAAAAATAAAAGAGTCATAACACATGAGTAAATATGTTCTTTATGTGTTTAAACAGTAATTTCAACACGAGTTTTGGCTTTGTCTCTCTCATTGGTTTGGGATTAGTAACCCACCACCAACTGCAAAACATATATACAGTTTTTGTTTTGTTTTGGTTGAGGGGTTTTTTTTCTGTGGAAGAGAATGAAGTCTGTAATTTCTTAATGGGTTTTTAAAGCTTGTATATTAATTTACTCAGTTATTGGAAGTGGAAGGAAGAGCTTTATGACAGAATACAGCTTCCTACAATATCACTACTGAGGCCTTCAGACAAAAAGAGAAAGAACTGTCCAGGAAAAAGGAGAGAGAGGCTATTTTAGGTGGGGGCTATTTTTTTCTCTTTTGAAACAGTTGGTCAGGGAACAATTTGGAGGTGAATAATTAAGTAGAAAAAAATCTGAGTGGAAAATACAAGAATTTCTTTCTGTAATATAATTACTATTTAGTAAAAACACAAGTATTGTAATTTTTGTTCCTCAGATTTGTGCAGTCCAGTGTTAAGAGAACCCTTCCTAAGTTCTCTTCCCCTTAATGCCTTTGCATGAAGGAAATGCTGACAGAGCTTGTCCTTCATATCTGCCAGTACTTTTGGTACAAATAGAGTAGTCGCTCTGCATATTTACTCCTGCAGTTTTGAATGAATGGTCCTTGACAACACTTGCTATTTAAATACTTTCTAACTCTTGAATGTTTCCTGAGAAGTACTGCAGACTTTCTAACTGTTGAATGCTTCCTGAGGAGAGGCAACGTGCCATATTCAGAAAGTTAGAAAGCAGCAGCTCCAAATTATGCTTTCATTTGCCTGCACTCGTTACACAGATTTTTGACAAATATTTGTAAGCACTGACAGAGCTGTGCTCTCCTTTTAGTGGTGCCTGTGGAGAAGTCAAACTGGCATTTGAGAAGAGCACTTGTAACAAAGTTGCAGTGAAAATCATCAATAAACGGAAATTTGTGGCAAGTGGCTTGAGAGAGGCAGTAAGTATTTCAGTTTGTCTGTCTGTCTTGGCCATCTTGCAATGATCCTGGAATATTTGATAGCTTCTCTGACTCCTCAGCTATCTTCAACTGAAGAGGATTTACTTACTTAATGTCTTCTGTATTTAATTTCAAAATGTTTTTTGATCTTCTATGATGTACAGAATTCTGTAGGAAACGCTTGCTTTCATTCCTTGACCACACTCCATCAGGTTCATCATTTAGGACTGTTAATGGGATGTGTACAAAGGCTGGTGCAGAGTCTTGTAGGTTTGGTTTATGTCCTGAAATGCATCAGATAGACACATCATAACCAGCAGAGGCTTGACCAAGAGTGTACCAACTAAGCTAATTTTGTTGAGTGCTCCATCATAATACTTTTTAAGAAAATTGTATGAAGCCTTTTGGGAAGGGCTTTTCATGTGTCTAATGGCAGAAGCCAGAATTTGGAGAAGAACAAAGACAATTGGCTTAAGATGCTGTTGTGAATTATAATTACTAATACATGCCATTGTACCAAACAGACAGGAGTATATCTGGAATGTTGTGTATGGGTTAAGTTGTGTGTTCAAAGGTGATTGATTTGGATTGGGAGAAGAGCAAGAAAAATCCCTGCTGAGTTGATTTCATTAGTTGAGCCTAAGCCACAGATTAAAAGAATCTGGTTATGTTGTCTTGCAAAGTAGGAGAGAGCATGTAATTTTAGGTTGGCCCATCTGTGAAGCGTCTTAGAGGGAGAAAAACTGTTTAAAGGACAATACAGGTATGTAGGCAAAAAGAATTTGGTTTTGTATTTGGAAATTAGTTGGGGATTTCTAACCTGCAGTGAAATTACATGTCTGGAGCAGTATCTTGCTCCAGATAGTGACAGCACACTGTTTACTTAATCCACCAAAGGCACCTGATCATTTTATAGAAAAAAGTTGTATGTTATGGTTATTTACAGTAGCAAAAGGCATGAAATGATGGCTTTTCTGGTACTGTCTCTTATTTCTCATATGTCTTATTCCAGAACAGCACTGTCTTACCCAATATGGTATTTGATTCTTTTAATAGAACCCAGCTTTTAATATCAATACAGAAATTGAAATTTTGAAGAAAATAGATCATGTAAGTGTTACTGTACATTTTTATTACTTTTTGCTCCCTACTGTATGTACTTGTTTAGTTTACTGACCTTCGTGTAGTAACTAAAGAACAATTTTATCCATTTAGACATGTGTTAAAGGAGGCATATAACTTTCCTTGTAAATTACTGAATGGGTCTTTTTTTCTTCTTTTAAGTATATTATTGCCTAGTTTTCACCGGCAGTTTCTTGAATTTGTGTCCCCTCTTTCCTCTGCATGTAAAATAGATAAAATGTTGAGGGTGTAGTAACTCACAACTGGAAAAAGTCTGGGGTGCTTGCTCACTTGTGTTAAGTGTTAAAGTGACCTGGTTTGAAATACTGAAATAAGAACTTTAGGATTAATCTTTACAAATTATTCTGGTTTTTTGTGTGTCTCTGTTTGTGTTCCCTTTTCTGTTAGCCTTGCTTAATCAAGATCAAAAACTTCTTTGAAGCAGAGGATTACTACATTGTTTTGGAACTGTAAGTAACCTGTTTGAAAGTAAATGCATAAAATGAAATGTTTTTTTCACAGCCTCAATGAATGTATGGAGTTCTGAACTGTGGCGGTTTTGCGTGTTTTATTTTGTTTTTCTTTGGCTGGCCTCCACTGTTTTTTGAAACCTTTGTAAGATTAGGAGCTAGGATAACCAGGAGAAATCATCCTTCTGTGCTTTGTACGCACCCAGTGCTTTGTTCATTCTGCTGCTGTTGTGGATTGCTGCTGTATTTTTTATTTTTATTTTTATTTTTATTTTTGAGCTTGTAAGACGGGGCTGATCAAAAATCATGTAACAACTCCCAGTGAAGACTCAGGAGATTGACCCTAACACAGCCATGCATGTGCTGTGTTTAGGATGTTGCTCACTCATTTTCAGATCTCTGTAGCCAGAATAGCCAAATGTTTTGGTCTTAGTCTTGTCTAATGAGATGAATCTTTAGGAATTCGTTTGTTGGCTTGTTAACCTGCATTTATTTTAGGATGGAAGGAGGAGAATTGTATGACAGAGTGTCAAGGCCAGTCAAGATGAAAGAAGATACCTGCAAGTTGTATTTTTATCAGATGCTGCTGGCAGTAAAGGTACATAATTGTGAATTCTACCAAAAAAAAAAGTGAATAAGATGAGTTTTTCTGTCACTTGTCATTGCTGAAACCCATGCAAGGATTCAGCACAGCGTTCTTAATAAATTGGTTTAACAAGAGAGAAGCAGAAAAGCAGAATTCCCACAAAGGTGACACAGAACTTGGGTCTGCACACCGTGCTTGGATTGAGATTTATTTGAAGCATGCTGATTTGTAAGGTGGTTTTTTGTTTCTTTGTTTATGATGGTTTTGGCGTGGGGTTTTTTAGTTTGTTTTATTTTGTTTTGGTTTTGTTTTGCTTTGTTTTTTTAAGGGAGAGTCATAAGTTAGGGAGCTTTAAATGCATGCCTGCCTCTTACAGAGCCATTTCAGTTATCCTGCCATTGCCATGAGAGAAAATGGAAAGCTTACATTTTAAAACAAGTTAATAGTCTGTTTTTCCTTAATTGCCCATCTGTATGTATTCAGTATCTTCATGACAATGGAATTATACACCGAGATCTAAAGCCAGAAAATGTGCTACTTTCATCTTCTGAAGAGACCTGTCTTATAAAGGTAAGGAAACTTACATTTCTTGTTAATGGAGAAATTTGGGAATGTCCCTTCACATTCTTCTTGATATTTTATTAAACATAGCCAAAAAGATATTATGGCATTAGTCATACAAACCATGAAATAACTTAAAACATAGAGGGCTTTTTTTTTTCATAATTGTAATTTTACTTTTATGGATATTTCAACCCATACACTGCATATGTAATTTCAAATGTCAGTGTTTTTTTTCCCCAATAAAATATAAATTTTTGAATTACAGACAGCATTCCCACAAATTTCCAGGCTGTATGGTGACAGGGATTTTTTGTTGTTTTGGGTTTTTTGGGTGGGAATTAGGGTTGGGGGTTTTCTTTTGTGTTGGGGTTTTTTTTCCCCAGAGAAAGCATTGAATAGATTTGCATACTAAAATGCTGATTTTTCAAGTAAACTCTTCTAATAGGCTACAATACCTTTATTCTGTGGTTGTCCATTTACATCCAAATCTGAGAGTACTTTTTTCTGGTGTAAAGTGATCCTTTGTCATATTTCTCCCTCCTCCTCTTCTCCCTCCTCACTTAATAATCTTTGGGGTGACTTTTGTTCATAGTCATGTACTGGAACTGGCTTGGAAGAAAGAAACTTAATGCTACCTCCTGATGTATGTCTACAATATGATGTGTTCTAGTACAGTCCATCCTAATATGTAATGTGGTGTTACCATTTTTAAATACGAGATTACAGATTTTGGACAATCCAAGATTCTTGGAGAAGCTTCTCTTATGAAAACATTATGTGGTACTCCCATGTATCTTGCTCCTGAGGTTCTAAATTCACTTGGGACTGCTGGATACAGCCGAGCTGTGGACTGCTGGAGTTTAGGAGTTATTCTTTTTGTATGGTAAGATCTTGTGTAGATGTACCTTCACTGGACAGTCTTTGACATACATGGCTTGAGACATGGCAACTTCAGTATCTATATGAGGAAGTGAAAGTGCGTTTAAAACTCTACACATATAAAAACCCTACGATAGCAGATGCCTTAAAATGTGTGAATTCAATGTTTCCTTTGCTGTGACAAAATCTGTGTTATTTAACTTGTTTTCTTTTATACAGCTTGTGTGGATATCCACCATTCAATGAGCAAAATACTCAGCTCTCTCTGAAAGACCAAATCACTCAGGGCAAATACACGTTCATTGCAAAAGAGTGGAAGCATGTGTCAGACATGGGTATGACTCCAGCACAGTGGGTAGTAAAATATTTACCTCTTTTCTTGTAGTTCTTGTTTTCCTTTATCCTCTTTTCAGCTGCATGGCACATTGTGTGTTAATATGTTTAGTTTTTAAACGAATATATTAAATTTTTTTTTTTAAAGTTCATAGTTAAAGCATTAGAAAGAGCACATACTTTTTTATTGAAGAGATTTCTTAGTAGTATTTAGCATAACTAACCACACAAGTATAGAGTTTGTAGGCACGTATATCTATTTCTCCTCTTTTCACTTTTTCTTCTGACTTTATCAAGCTGGTCTGCAGAGTTTGCCTAAAGATTCTTCAAGTGTTGAACCAAAAATGCCAGGAATTTAAGGAATACGAGTTAGAATTCCAAAAAACAAATGTTCCAAGAGAGTCCTTTCATGGTGCTAGTCTTTGAGCTGAAAGTGTCAGTCACATTTGTGGAATCATCTATTATGTTTGGCCCACTGTAAGTGAAGTTGTCTGTGAAACAGTTTTCGTGTAGCAAACTAAAACGGTAATTACTGTCTGTGTGCTTTTAGCTTTTCAGGACATTTTATATGCACAGAATAATTGTAGTATTTACCTTGGACACTTCTTTGTTTGTGCAGAGGAGTTTCTAATATATGATGTGGACATCCTTTATCTAATGAATTTATCAGATATAACTCCTTCCTGAATAGTTTGAAACTTGTTCAGTAATAAGTCAGGCATTCGTGACAATGTACAATCTTAACATGACTTCCATAGTCCTACTGGTATGTATTCAAAATAATCTGATCAAATGAAAAGTAAATCTTGCTGAAATTCCTTTATGGGAGATTTGGAGCAATAAAATATGACATAAATGCCATATTTTCACAGTGTCTGCTAAGCAGCTTCCTAAGAAGATGAAAGTTTGAGATTGTGTTGAGCATACATGTGTATGTCCTGTCTCTTCTTTCCCACCTTCCCAGATGGATAATCTGCTTTCCAAGACACTGTAAACCAGGATAAATTAAGCTGTCTTTGCTTTTCCACAGTAATACTGAAGCTTTTAGGAAAGTGCTGAGCCTCCTGTGCATGCTCAGAACAGAAATTTTGTACATGCTAAATAGATCTATGGGCAATTCTGGTCCATGGAAAAGTGTTGAGTCGTGTGCATGTGAAGGAAGGATGGTTGCAATCTGCTGCCCTTCCTATGCATAGAAAAAAGAAAAGTGATCTGCCCAGCCTGCATTGTTGTGCATTGCTCTGAAGGGGCATAAGGCACATTGTCACTCATAGCTTTGGTGCAGGCATATTTCAGGTAATGAATGTATTGATCACGTGCCAACCAGCTCATTTTATTGTCTTAGCTCTGGATCTTGTGAAGAAGCTGTTAGTAGTGGATCCAAGCAAACGTCTAACCACAGAGGAGGCCTTAGAGCATCCCTGGCTTCAGGTAGGAATTGAGTTTTAACTGAAAGCTGGGTTGTTTGGGGGATAACTTGTTGATGTGTTGTGCTTTCAAAGATTTAGTCCCTGTAGAGAGACTGCAAAAGTAGCATGGAGTAGTCTACTGAATACCTTCTTTCAACACAATAAGCAGCTTCTGCATCCTTTCTGACACACCTCTTCCCAGAACTCTTTCACATGTGAGGATCAAGATGTGTGTTTTAGAGCCCAAGTCTCCCTGTGGTTCTGGTAGGATGGACCTCTTCCTTTGAGCAGTGTAACAGAGTCCCACTTCCTCAGATGTTTGTGTGGGCAGGCAGTGCAGAGTTTGTTTCTGGCAAGCATCCAATACTACTATGTTTTTACTCTGCTGAGTAGGAGTAAGTGTCCCTGGTTTGGGAACCCTCTGAGTAGGAAGTGATGGTTTCCCTGCCTCCTGTTACAGTCTAGTTAGGTTTGAGAGGGATAGTCTTTAGGTGGTCTTTTCTTAATTTTGGCACTCCAGAGGTGACCACTGGACCTATGAGCTTTCCTGAATATTTTTTGCTTGAAGAAGCTGAAAAAAGTCACCCAGCCTACATCTGAGCTGTGCAATGGGTTCTGTTTATTCACACCAAGCACAATGCTGTTCCTGTTCCCCCACTGGGAACAGGAGAATTTCAGATGCTTTGGTAAAGAGCATAAGAAACAGGGAGGAAGCAAGGGAGTATCCCTCAGTGCTCGACAGCTGACAGTGTTCTGAGACAAAAAACACGTGTGGATGACTCTTTTTAAGTGATTAACTTGTCTTGATTATGCTCCTGAGCATCAGGAAACATTTCCTGGCATTCATGGCTTTTACTTACTGTAGTTTTGCGTGTAACATCTACAGTGAGTTAATCAGCTATAGATTCTTACATTTAAATTGTAATTCTGAGCAGAAAAATTTATTCAGAAACCATGCAACACTGATTTTAAATATTGCTATTATGCATAAGGGGGAAGGGGAAATAGATGACTGATTTAGACAAGTTAAGAATTTGAGGTATTTCAGTATATCAACTCAAGGTGTTATTAACTTGATTATATATTCCATGTAGGGTACTGTTAAGTGTAATTTTGAAGACAGGACAGAAGGTTCCAGAAAACATCACAGCCACAAATCCAGATGTCATGTAGCATTCAGCTGCTATTCTTTGAACTGTTTCCCTTCAGGGGCTGTTACTAAGAGTGTCAGGTGTTCATAGGTGATGTATAGTGCCTGCTTGGAGGGCCAGCATCCAGCATGCTCAGTTGTAGATATCACACACGTTGAGTACTACCACCAAAAGAGCTCCCGAGTCCTGTTCCTGTGAGCAGTGAGGAGTTACTGGCTCCTCTCTCCCTCTTGTGTTGTCTGCAAGTATCGACTTTACAAGTCAGCAGGAAAACCCACATTCTTTGTGACCAGCTGATGCCTGTTAGCCCTCTAATGATTTTGGGGATGCTGAGGAATTTTTCAGATATTAAAAGTAAGCATGTTCTGCAGATTTATTTAAGCTAGTAGTGCTTTCAAATTAGTGTTTTCAAAACACGTGTTGTTTGCTCCATTTTTTGTTTAAATCTACAATTTTAAAACTTGTTGAGCTGCCTAAACCTAAGTACTAATCTGTGGAAATGTCTTACCTGTATTTACCAGATACTTAATAAAACATTTCTCAAAGGCATATAAACAATTAATTGCTGTTTCTGTCTCTGAAATATTCACTGAAGTCTTTTGAATGGCAGAAGGTTAGTTGGGTTGCATGCTGAAGAAAAAGCTCAGGTGTTTGTTACATAAATGGAAAAATATTTATCTTGCCTTACCTATCAATTCAAATGTAGCCACAATCAAATCAGATGACTCTGGGAAAGAAAAAGAAGTCAAAATTCTATATAAAACTAAATGGATGTTCAGGTCAAAGCCTTTTTGTACTACTTAAGAATAGTTAAATAAAAAAAAGGCGATACTGCAATACTCCATTGCTTAGGAGTATTCCATTGCTTCCCACTGCCTTCACCTAAAAAACTCAGTTAAAACAGCTGAACTCCTTAGGAGCTCAATGATCTTTATTTGTAATTGTCTCTAGCAGTGAATGTCCTATTCACTTCTCTTTGAGTTTCCCAATCTTTGCTTTTCCCTTAAATATTCTATATACTACTTAGATGCTGGGGTTTTTTGCAGGATGAGGATATGAAGACTACATTTCAACAGCTACTTGCTCAGACATGTGGCAATATGAATCCACCAGAAACATCAAAAATGGTATGTGCAGTAGATATTTGAAGATTAATATCTGATGCACAGAGAAACTAGATTTTGAAATAATCTGTAATAAGAAAATCAGTTAATTTTGAAACTTTAGAGAAATGTACCCTTGGGCTGTATGTGGCAGCCTGCTGGTTGTTTCTGCTTCCTGAAGTGCAGCAATGGACTTCTGTGCTTTGTCAACACTTGGTTTAAATGTATAGAAATACTCTCCTAGGCTTTAAAGGATTATTCATATATTTAGTATAAAATTGTTGAATGCATGTTTTTTTTAATGGATTCAAATCACTTAGGTTTAGCATTCAAGTAAAAATTCTCTTGCTGGTGCAAAGTTAGGATGGCATTGTGCCATTCATCACCAGATGCTAATTAGGAAAACAGTGAACAATAGCTGTTTCAAGCTGGGGGCAATGTCTTGTATGAGAACCATCAAATATGATTAGATGGATCTTGGTAGAGAAACATGGGTTAGTCATGCTGCTTTTTTGGTCACACTGTCCAACACCTGTAGTTCTGGAGCAAGCAGAACAGGCAGGTTCTGCCTTACCTGGTTTCCTGGAGCCATCCTACTGTGTCTTTTTTCCAGCGAACCACAGTGAGAAAGCGTCTCCATGAAAATGAGGAAGAATATGGCTCTTCTAAGCGGGCTGTTCCCTCTACGTCGTTTCAGAAAATGAGGTGAAAAGGAAGAGAAAATGACACTGTTAATGACAGCTTTTTTTATGGAAACCAGAATTTTTTATTAAGAAAAATCTTAATAATGGAATAACTATTGAAGATGAAATTTCCAAATAAAGATAACTTTGTAAGACTGAAGTGAGTGCTGTGCATGCATGAGAATCTGCACAATTAGTTCTAGTCCATCAGCTGTCTGACTCAAGGAAAGTATCAGAAAAACTCCTGAATTAGATTACTAACAATTTTTTAGGTTAGCTTCATCCCCACCTACAATCTCTGTTTCTTCTTTTCTAATTTCTAGGTTAGGCATGGAAATAATGCTTAGTCCTAACAGATGAAGAAGGAATACTAAGCTTGATGAGCTTTTGCCGGAGACAGAGCATTACCTGGCACAGTGCTGCCCACAGGCTTCTGAGGACACTTAGACTACTCAGTTCAGGTGTAAAACTTCTGATGGAGCTTGAGGTGCTCTGGGCTTCAGGTAAAGCTCCACAGTAGATGCTGGACTGGCAGACTCACAGCATTGTGCTCTGGAAAGGGGCTGATTGGCTTCCAAAGCAACAGTTACCATCTGCATGGTGTTTCTAACATGTGTGTACTATGTTTATTTCCCAGAGGAGGGATGAGTAAGAGGAAACGTGATAACAAGTGATGAAATGAAGATGTATAAATTCCTGTCAGGGAAGAACTAGGAATTGAACTGAGGGAGAGGAACTTGCTTGCCTGTTAGGTGAAAATTCTGAACTGTGTGCCCCTTACTAAAGGATATGAATTTCATTATTGACTGAAAGATCAGTTTAGTAACTCTGCTCTCCAGCATGCATCTTCTGGTTAAAGGCATCTACTCTAAGTTGATTTGTAAAGAATAAAACCTAATGTGTTATGGAATAAACCCATGTTAGGTAGGAATGAAGATACTCATGAGTCACATTTCCTATTGCAGAGATCTTGTGTGTTTCGATATATTTATAACCAACGTTAATGATAAAATGCTAATTCTTGTACATTGACACCTTTCTTAATGGAGTGGATGGAGGAACATCCGTGGGCGTCTGGATGGAAACAATACCAGTGGTTCCAGTCTGCTCCAGATACACGGGGGTGATAGAACAAAGGTGTGTCTGCCCTTGAGGACACCCCCTTTTGGTGCAAATCTGTGACTGGCACATCCTCAGGGAGTTTGGGTGCTTACCGTCGCTCATTTGAAGTAGAAGGGAACACTCAGCTGCTCGATGAAAGAATCAAAGGATTCGTGTGTTTGGGCCAGGTTTGTGTCCTGGTGTACTGCAAAAGCTGATACCTTTGGGCTTTGGTTACCAGTTACTTTAAAAAGATCTGTATCATTGCCAATGAGAAGATAATGCTCTAGCTCCTCCTTACACTGTAAATTAACTGCAATTGGACTTCAGATAGAAGTAGGAAACTTCTATAGTTTATTCCTCCATAATTTTTTACATCCCACAGTTGTTAGATAATCAGTAACTGCTTTGCTTGGGTCCTTTCCCTGGGTCCTGACTAAGACCTGTTTTCTAATGGTGTCCTAAATTTGACCTTGCTCATTTGATGGCTAACCTTTGGGCTGCTGGCCATGTGTTCATCGTTTGATTGCAGAAAGCTTTCTGAAGTTTCAGACTCATTTTTTTTCTATGGAAGAGTAAGTTTCACTAAGGTGAAGTGGCATCCAATTTTCACTTAGATAAGAAATTATTTCTTTATCACATATTAGCCACAGCACAAGAGTCTTCAGCCTTCATAATCCATTTTGCCTGTTCATTTCAAGAGGCAGGATGGGTCACAGTAGTTGGAAGGCTTCGGTTAACCGAAGTGCTGTGGCTCGCTGTGCCTGGCCAGTGCGGTGTCATTAGTGACCAGCATCACCACCTGCGGTCCGCTCTGGGCCCCGCTTACCCTCGAGCTCAGGCTGCCGCTGCCTTTGCGCGACGGTCCCCCACCCGTATGGCGAAAGAGCGACGCCGGAGCTGTATCCTCCGTGAGGACGGAGCTCGTCCGTTTTCGCGGAGAGGCGGCGGAGCAGAGCGCTGCTCTTGCCGGAGCCCGGCAGCGGTGCGGCCGAGCAGCTGCCCCGGGCCGGGGCCGCCGCGGC
>VZTH01000993.1:281905-310000 GCA_013397815.1 Aleadryas rufinucha
ACAATAACTAGCTTTAAAAATTATGTATTAACCAAAAAGTACTGTTTAAATTTAACTATGGATTGCATAGTTCTTACTACAACTTTTAGCAACACGTAACATACCTCAAATTAGGGTGGATCTAACTGCCGTTACAAGTGCAGATCTCTCCAAGCTCAGCATTGGAAGCTCACAATTCCTTCTCATTTTTAAAAAATCCTTTAGGAAAAACATTTTTTATAGAAAATTTAGTATAAGCTCCAGTTAAGAAAAACAATCTGTTTCTTTCCTGTTGATAAGTTCATATCATCCTGTGGTCGTATAAACCTCCAGTTTTGGTGGCCTTTCATTTCTTTCCACACTATTTCTTTTGAAATTCTGTTCTGTTTTGGGGAAGGTTGCATGAGGCTGGCAAGGTTTCATATCTGTTCAGGAGTGTGGTACAGCCTGGCTGAAGTGCTGGCTTCTGGGAGGCTTCAGGGACAGACTTCATGTGCTTTATATGTTCTTGGACTCTTGTTGAAGCCAATTTCTATTGCAGAAAAACAGTAATACCCCAGAATATGGAGAGAAAATATAAAACCATTTTAAAGATTAAAATATAGTATAGAAGTTTTCAGAGAAAGGGAAGCTCAGTTACAGATTTAAGCTGATTTTGGAAACTTGTATTTAGCTTAAGTTGCTGTCACTCTTTTCAGAATCCATTAGGAATGCCAATTTTTCTGCTTGCCTCTTTTTGTTTTTTCCCTCTTCCTGGTGCTTCAGTAAGTATATTGAACTATTTTGATAATTTAAAATATGAAAATGCTACTTATCACACTTACTGTATCTTTTTTATAAAGAATTCTTTAAAAAAGGTGTCTTAACTATGGACTTGCCACCCAAGACATCATCTGCATAAAGGCATATTTATTTGCATTATGTAGCATTAAATAAGAGGAATTACATACAAACCAACAAGCTCTGGGGTATAACATTGGTCTTTTGATAAAACATTTACTTTTGTACCTTATCGTTTTCTTTAGTCCTCTTGGAGCAGAATCTGGATTTGCTGTTATCTCTTCTCACTCATCCTACTGGAACTCACTGGGAATCTGTTCCCTGTGGCTTTCTGGACAGCAATATGCTGTTCAGACACATCTTTGAGAGTGTGTGGGCGCTTCTTTTATTTGATGAATGTTCTGTAGAGAGGACTAAGTTTAACAAGCTTGATCTGTGAAGACAAAAGTTCTTCTAAGGTGAGTTTTGGTGTGTATTTGAGTTCCCATTTGCTTTGGGGGCAGTTGGGAGTTCATTTCTTCTTGAGAAGAAAAAGACTGAAGAAGTTTGTGTGTGTTTTAACACTCCACCTGCATGGTCAGCTGGGTTGAATCCTGAGCACCTGTGCCAGAGGAGGCTTTTTCACCAGTGAAGGAAATTCATTGCTGAGTCTGATCTGAAGCAAACGTTGTGGAAGCTTCTGTCTGACATGACATCTGTAGTGGGAGCTGATTTCTGCTGTCTTATGCTGGTTTGGAGGAGTAACGTTGAGAAGCTCATGCCATCTTCTACTTTATTAGAAATACATGAGCTTCTAACTCAGACTTTCTCACTAGATCCTCTTCTGCACTTCATTAGAACCTTTTTTGTTCTGCTGCACTAAGAAACTTCTTCTTTAGCATTGGTTTAGTACGTGCAGGCACCTTCTATAATAAAATGTTAGCCCAAATATGTGCATTACCATCACCTTCCACTGTATTAACAGGACAAGAGCAGTGGTGACTGGGAAGTGGGGATGACTTTCTAATGAGTACTTTTGGTGTGTTGGTACCATAATCATAATCTTTTTTTATTTGTGGTTTGAGTGCCAGAGTGACTCAGTTTTACTGTTCTAGGGTTTTTTCTTTTACCTCATGATGTTTTACTGCCTTACGTAGTTCTCATGATAGCAGGAATTAAATGGTAACATATTCCACAAATTACCATCATAGTTTCCTTTTTTTTCATGAGATTATTTAGCGTCACAGGATATTAGAGGCAGAAACCACTTCACTTGGACCGAGAGGATGTCTCCTCATGGATTCTCCTTGTTGTTACAGACTCACAGTATGATTCTGGAAGGATCATTAACAGCTTTGTGTGTTCATTTGTTTGTGCATAATAAACTGCCAGAAAAGACAGCTGTTGTTGGACTTGTCTCACTGGTGCTCCTCGAGGTTGTGCTGGGTGTGTTGTGCCCTTGCAGAGGCCCCACTTCTGAGGGCTCAGTAGCTCGTGGTGGTCCTGGGCAAGCAGCTCCAGTGAGGCAGAGCAGCACAGTCCCTGTGGTCAGGCACAGGGGGTGTGTGAGATGCCACTGCTGCCCCTGAGCTCTCCAGGGTGGGGCTGGCTGTGCCTTCACACCAGGCCAGGCCTCCCGCTGGAGGCAGTTACGGCCACAGCTGGTGAGGAATCTATTTCTTGAAATATTTATCTTCTGAATAACTTCAGTTCGTGGCTAGTGGTGGTACTGCTTGTGGAAGCTGCAGTCATTCACTCTGTGATAAAAGCGTGGGAACTACACGACATTGGGTATTTTTCATTGTCCCTGATGCAGGTCAGTGACCAGAAATACACAGGGAGGGAGACAGCAGCCACCTTTAAAGACACGTGAAGAAACTGCTGCCCCTGGCACCTGGGTACTCCCCAGCCCCGTTTCCTGCAGTACCTCCAAGCCTTCTGGTGCCCAATTACCTTTCTCAGGGTTTCCTCATCTTTGTGTTTGAACATGTGCCCATGTAATAGCTGCTGAATCTTTGTATTCAGTCCCTGCCCTCAGGTCACAACAAACGGTCCATGTGATGAAGTTTATTGTGAGATGCTCACAGATGTGTGAGTTATTGCACTGCTTGAACGAAGCAACGTGCTCAGTGCTAGCATTAGCAAGAATGCTATAGAAAAAGCAACTGCACAGATGAAAGGAAAAAAGGTTTTGGTTCAGTCTGTAATAGACTGTAGCTTAGTCTACTACAGGACAAGAAACAGTACCTTTACTGACACAGAGGAGATTTGGGTATTAGGAAAAATATTTTAATGATGAAAATCCTGAAGCAGTGAAAGGAGATTGCCTGAGTAAAGCATGGAATCTCCTTCAATTGAGAAGTTTAGGAAAAGTCTGGACAAACACCAAACGCACAAACACTGTCAGAAAAGAATGGATATGATAAGAAAAATAAGAAATCAGTAGTTTCTGACTTGATGCTTTTCTATTGTTATTTGACTTAAGGAAGAAAAAATAGAAAAGTCTATAGACCAATTGATCCTTGTGACAGGATGTCAGTTTGCAGCTTGCTTCCCTTTCCACCTTTAAAAATATGCCCCAGCTGGCTCTGGTAATGTATTTAAGCCCTGTGGTTGTTGTGTTGTGGTAACAATATGTGATATTCTTAAACTTTCTCAGTCTGCAGGACTAAAACTAGATGACACCAATCTTAATTATAGTAGTCTAAACCTTTAATGAATATTTTCAAGTACTTTGTATGTTACCATATGTATTGTGTTGCCTGTTGCCAAATACTATTACTGCACAATTCCCAACTGCCTTGTGATCAGAGTTGGACTAAGATGTTCTTGCTGAGTTCTTGAGTATCCTTGGGAGAGAGTAGGGTTTGCATGACAGAAACAGTTACTGACTGCAAAGGACTGGTTGTGGAAAATGTGCGATGTAGAAAGTTAAATAAGGAGAAAGTTCCAGAATCAATGGAACTAGGACTTTCTACAGCCCCCTTTAAATAATGTCTTACAATTAGAAGGCTTAAATCTTTTTGTTGTTGTTGTTATTTTGTATTACCTGAAGTTGTCAGTGTGGGAGGGTAGCTCTGCCAAGGATGACTGTTCTGTTGTTAAAATAAATTGTATGTCCCACTTATTTCTGTGAGTGTACGTGGTTCTAAACACTCATCTTCCCTTCCCAATTATGAACAATTTGCAGCTGGATGTAGAGGTTTGCGAGCAGAGGTTGTGGTGCAGGGTCTTTTGTTTGAAGAGATTTTATGCATTTTTCCACTGTCTGTGTATGCCTGTGCTTCTGTGTGATGTGCATATCAAACTTGAGATGTACCAGCATCATCTTCATCTTCACAGCTGCCACCTGTTCTCTACCTGGCAGCTCTGCTTAGTGCTGTAGAATCAAATAGCGTGGCTGAGGAGAAAAACATTTCTGAGTGTGTGGAGTGCAGCATATGTAAACAGGCTGCAACTGCTCTTGTGTCTCGAAGACATCATTCATAGGGAGTGATATGTTTTGCAAGACTCTTTCTGTTACTCTCAAAAAGAGAATCAATAGATAAACAATTTACTTTTTAAAGAATCTGGTTCTGAATTCATAATTTGTTCTGCAGTGATGCTGGTGGCTTTAATTTCTGCTGTACAGTTTCTAATAGTACAGTGCCTTTTTTTCCTTTTTTTGAGTAGCATTTCTTAACACTAGCGTATAATTTCTCCCTTTCTCCTTCCCAGGTTTCTTTCTGTGGCTCAAAATCTTTCAGAAGAAAAAGTCCTGACAGTCCCATGTTGAGCAAAGCCGAATTTGTTGAGAAGGTTCGCCAGAGCAACCAGGCTTGCCATGACGGCGATTTCCACACCGCGATCGTGCTCTACAACGAGGCCCTGGGGGTCGACCCTCAGAACTGCATTCTCTACAGCAACCGCTCCGCAGCCTACATGAAAATCCACCAGTATGACAAGGCCTTGGATGATGCCATCAAAGCACGACTCCTGAATCCCAAATGGCCAAAGGTAAGGAAGCGTGTTTGTCTTCTGGGGAAGGAGTAACTCCTGTGGGGTTGTTGGTCACACGTGTAACACCCAGTGTAAACGTGTGGATGTATTTCTGTGCTAAAGTCTGGTTTTGCTAAAAGCTCCAGATAATAATATATTTTCTGTTTAAAAGTTGTTTGACTTGAATTACCTGTTGGGTATTAAACAGTTTGCTGTGTGAGCATACTGTTCCCCAATGGTAGTATGCTACTATTTTACTGTTTTAACACAGCATGGTTCCTGGGTTGTGAAGACCAGACATCTGTTTTAATGTTTATTGTAGTCAGCATTCATCAGCATCCAGGAACATGTGGTTCCAAAACTTTGAGAGATAGCATGGAGATTCTTGCTAGTATATTAGAGCGATAAGGCCTTTCAAAATAGTGTTCCAAGAGTGTTTGTGTGTAGAATATTTTGGACAAACATTTGAAGAAATGTGTGTCTTGGCATTCTCAGTAAGACCTGACTACGTAAGGAAACATTTGTAAAGAGTAAATGGTGTTGGTTGCCTCTTCCTTCTGGGCTTGCTTCCCACCAGCTGCCATTTATTGCTCCAGTAGCTGCCTCGCCCTGGCTAGTCCGGGGCCAGCCCTTTGCATGCTAATTGATTTTAACAGCATCTGCTCCAGATTCCATTTCTCCTGTCAATTCCTCATGCATCCTTATGAGCCATTTTAGCTAAAGGTGCAGTTTAAGAGCAGACTCATCAACCAGGTTCCTCTCCTCAGAAATCAGAGCAGGTGGCAAGCATGGTGCTCTGCACCGGCTGGGCTCCAAACTATTGAAGTTAAGTTTTCTTTTATTTCAACGCAGATCACTCAAAGTCTTGTATTTTGATTTGCAGTTGCTTATTAGCCTCTAGAAAAGATTTTTCCTATGCTTCCTTGAGACTTGAATTAGTCTACATTAGAGAAACTCCTGCTTTGTCAGGGAGGTGATTTCTAAACTTCTAAGTTGTGTTGTTGTTGCGTAGGGTTTTTTGGTGGGTTTTTCTTTGGTCAGGAACTGGTTTGTATTACTGAATGTTGTAAAAGGTTTTGTATCAAGGACTCTGTTTAAAAGTAGAAAATTTCATTACTGTCAATCAACTCTAGCTGTGCAGGTTGGTTGGCTGCAGGGATCTAAGGAGTGTAAAAGCCGCGGTGCCCATGCTCAGTTTTGGATCCTGGTTGTGAGAAGTCTGGTAGTGATTTACTACAGAGCTGACTTAGATGAAAAGTTGTGAAAAGGTTTCATGAAAGAATACTTTCAAAATGCCAGTCACAGAAGTATAACTACCTTTGAAATGATCAGTGGAAAAGACTTGAGGATCAAAGTAGAAGATAAGATGAAAAAGATTTATGAGCTTAAAAATGCTATCTGTGTTAAATGAAGGCATTGCTAACAGTCAGTTAAATACAGAAATAATAGACTTATGTATTGATGCAGTACTAAGGTGAAATATTAAAAAACCCCAAAACATTCTTAGTAATAAAAAAAGAGACTTTTTTTTCCAGGTAGACTGCATCAATGAGTTTAAAAACATGAAGTAACTCTGTTTCAATTCTAGTTCTGCTATTACGTGTCCACCTGACCTTGACCAAACTCTATTTCTTTGTTTATTCTTGTTTTACAAAAAGTCAGGAGTCACTTCTAGAGAACATTTTGAGCCTCATTGGTGGAAAAAGTACTGGAAGTCTATAATGATGTTGCTGTGATGACATAGCATCTGTTCTTGTTTTATTCCATCAGTGTGTAAAGGATATCTTTCTCTGTGATACAAAATGTTTATATACTTCAAAAGTTGCTATCAGTTGGCAGTGGAAGAGTCAACGTGGCTTTTGCAGGCATCCTGTCCTGAATAAAGCTCAGCCACAGTCACTGGTTGTATCTTCCCTTTTATCTTTTCACAGTGGTATCTTTAGTTTGTCAGTGCGTCACACACTTCCCTCTTTTCTCCCAAACCCTCATAATCCCATTTGGAACCTTGTCTCTGGTTTTTAACTTTAAAGATTCAGTGTTGGTTTTTTTTCAGATCATCCCTCAGTATTTTGCTTCAGAGGCTGTGTCTTGGCAATCTTTTGTTGTCATGGTTCTTTTAAGACTTTGTGTGCAGAAACAGATTTTTGATTTCACTTGGGCTGAAGGTGCAGTAGTAAATATAAACATGAAATGAATTTCCCTTCAAGGCCTTTCATTATCTGGATTGAAGGTCAAAAAGGTGTTGAGCAGAAATGATTTGTAGAGGTTGGAGTTTGACTGTGGTGCCTGCCTTCAGTTGTGATAGAAGTCTCATAAAAATGGCTTGGTTGGGAGTGTGGCTTGGCTTTTAGAAAGAAGCCATGATGCTACTACAGTAGCTGAGATAATCAAAACCCACAGCTGAATGAATTATTTTTTTATCCTCTCCATGTCCATTTCACTGAAGCTGTGATGTTCACACCCCTCTACACAGTGCTTCCCTTTCACTCTGAATTCTTGTTTCTACAAATCATCTGCCATGACTTAGATTTTAGAAGAGAATGAAAAATTTTGCCAGCCCCAGTTTGTTACTGATTTGGCAGCTCCACAATGAGGGTGGCTGTTGGCTTAAGTCATTGAGGCCGTTCACTGCCACTATGTCTTCGTTCTGTGTCCTGAGTTTGTGTTAGTTTGGAGAGGACTGGTTGCTTCTAGTTTAGGCTAGATATTAGAAAAACATTCTTCACAAAGAGAGTGGTTCAGCATTGGAATGGGCTGCCCAGGGAGGTGGTTGGGTCACTATGCCTGGAAGTGTTTAAAAGAAGACTTGAGCAGGCACTCAGTGCCATGGTTTGGCTGGTAAGGTAGTGTTAGGTCACAGGTTGGACTCAATGATCTCAAAAGTCTTTTCCAACCTAGTTTATTCTGTGATTCTGTGATTCAGTTTTCCTCATTTTCAACATTCACAGTTTCTAAGAGGTGTATTTGTGTTTTTATTACATATTTAATCCTAATTTTAGCTTGAACAAGGAAAGGTGTACTTTGAGGAACTAATTAACTAGTCTGGTATGTTTTGAACGCAGGTATTCCAAGAATATCTGATACCAGAAAACAGGCAGTGGTGTTTAGAAGCTTAGAAGAGATGCAGATGGTCGAGTGTCAGTGAGGCTCAGTTTGCAGTGTCCCTACACAGTACAGGGATGTTTATTTCCTTGTGTGTGTATATGTAACTTGTCAGCCTGAGACAACAGGAGGGCTCTGTCTGAAGCTGAAACCTTAAGTTGTGTATTTCAATATCAAAGTTTCTTTACTGATTTTTAAAAAAATAATTGATTTTTATTGATAGAACAGAACTGGGAAGATCGAAATGTCTGCATACAAAGTCTAAGCGAGTTTATTAATTAGCCAGAAGAGGGAGCTTGGTAGGGACAACTGGTATTTGGTTTGAAAGGCCCGAGTTTTAAATATAGAACCTGACTTCCTTTCACTTAGAAGTTGAAAAATTAATTTGAGTGCAGTTTTTTTGAGATTTGAACTACTAAATGTAAATTTCTATATTTCCTTTCCTCCTTTGGGTACAAACTACATTTCTTGGGTGTGCAGTTTGTTAATTTTTACTTTTTTGCTTCTACTCCACTTAATGCCTGCTGACATCAGTTCAGTACAATTTCTGGCTGAAAGTCATGCTCTTAACATCCCCACCCCAAAATCTTTCTTTAAAGCATTAATTGATGTGGGCTGATTAGCAAGTATGTTTATACAAATGCATGTGCTTATCTGTGCAGCTCAAGACATGAACAATGAGAGAGTGATGGCAGAGAGAAACATCAGATCTCTTACAGACCAGAATAACTTATTGTGTGTAGCTGAAACGTGTTTATTACAACAGCACATAAACCTGTTCACAGGCTTTGTCTGAAAGGGCTGGCTTGTGAGTTCTACTATTTGAAATATATTTTGTGTACCTATCACTGAGAGATGCAAAGGTAACAGAATATTTCAGGAATTAAACTGCATTTTGGAAATATCCAAGAGGCAAATCAGATCAGACTCATTTTGTTCTTTTGATTTCTCACTGAAGTTTTCTTTGTTTTGCTGTTGACCATGCTCTAGAAAAATTTTTATTCTATTTCTCTTCACAGCTGTGCAGCCTTAGGCATGGCACGTGAAAATGGAGGTATATATATTATGTGACTCTGACACCTGAACAGTCTCTCCTTAGTTCTTGCTGATTTTGAGATATTTTTAAATCCTCACATTATAGGAAAAATATGCTGTGGCTTAAATGGTTTAAATTTGGACCTAAATCTGTGCTAAAATGTAGATTTCACTACCAGCTGAGTGCTGGCTCAGTGCTGTGACAGCTAACAAAAGGTACAAACAGCCTACTGCTACTGAACAATTAACTGGGTTTTGGCATTGATTTATTCTCTTAATCTCTCAACAGAAAACTTGTTCATTAACAGGAGATGAAATTACTTTGTCCGACTTGAATACATTTGGCTGATAGGAACATTCTCAGCCTAAGATAAATGAAAGCAAGAATCACAAAGATGGATGTTTTCAGCACTCTGAGGGGTACCTTGATTTTATTTGATTTCTTTGTCCTGTGTCAGTAGAAGGATGCTGACTGTACCATTTAGTGACACTGAGCTGTTTGAAGCCCCAGGGACTGGTGTTTGAGGAACAGCATTCCCTGAAAAGCACAGTGGGTTGCTGAATGGGAGGGGGCCAAGCTGGCAAACAGATTTGAAGATCGGGGTTCAGTAATGATCTCTGATTATTGCAACTGTTCAAGCCACTAGGCAGGGAAAAATGTTATTTCTTAAAACAGGACCACCTTATTGTATCAACCTTTTTTAGAGCTGAAACACCTTTTAGAGAAAAGTTGAATAGTCTGGAGAATGTCACTGATGCAAAAGGAATGCCCTGTGTGTATGTAATCCAGAAGTAACTAGGAAGAATTACAGCACCTCTCATCAGGCACAAGTTTCTCTTACGGTCTTTGTGTCTCCTAATTTGAAATTAATTGTCTCAATTTAAAAGTGTGGCTTTGTATCTGTAGTGGAGAAGAACTGTGAAAGAACAGAAAGGAAGGGGCACTGTGAGCCATGAAGCCTTTGGGTGTTTGCAGTGCAAGAGGGGTTTAGGTGTTGTCATCTCACTGTAGGGGAATTGGGCAGAATAGCCCGCACTGGTATTTTGTTAAATGACTCCAGCTGTCGGTCATGTGACCAGGACTTTTACAAGAAAAAGGGACACTTGCATGTCCTCTTACACCTCTCCTGACTGCTTGCCCATCTTTACAAACCTTCACGTGCTCTAGCAATCCCTCACGACCTCAGAGTTTCTCGATGAACTGCAGGCGGCGTGCCGACCGTCGGTCGCATGTAAAACTTCTGAGCAAAGAATGCGACTTGACCACATAACTTTTTTCATGAATAGACCTCTTGTTTTTAATTTGATGAGCAAGGAACTTTCCAGTCCTGTCCTTCAGCTTACAATCTGTCTTTAATTTGCAGAAAGTTGCATTCCGGTTTTTCAGACATAAAACCATTTAACAGACTTTTTTCACTTTGCTAGAACTTGCTGTGTTACGTTATCGTGAGATTGTGCATTTCTTTCTGTCTTTTTGTGTTGCAAAATCACAGCATAGTTGAAGTTGGCTGGGACCCCTGGAGATGAATGCAGGGTCAGCTGGAGCAGGTTGTCCATGACGTTGTCTAGTCAGGTTTTGAATATCTCCAAGGGTGGAAACTCCACAGCCTCTCTGGGTAACATGTTCCTGTGTTTGACCACCCTCACCAAAAAGTTTTCTGCTTCCTCCCTTTTTTTTTTTCCCCAATTAGATATTTAAATAATGTAGTATATTGACATGTAGTATTTTGACAGCTTTATGGAGTTAATGTTTTTCCCAACAGTCAAGTTCACTGGAGAGGTATTCTCTGCACCAGAAGTGATGGTTATGGCATTGCTGGGGGAAAACTGCTGTGCAGATAAGATGTATAGGTTTTCCTTTCCCTAAATCCTTAAAATTGCAGAGCAGTAGCAGTGCAACATGGGCACAGGAAACGGGGACACAGTGGATGGATGACACTATGTTTATGTCATCCTAAAAAAAAATATATATTTTCACATGTAATGGTTGTCTGTCTTAGACAAATACACAGGAAAAATTGCCTTAGAATTGGAAAAGCTTACAGAGGTACTTGAGTCTCAGCATGCAACAAATCAACACAAATTTTCCAAGCATTTACTGTAGGGTTTCATTATCCTGCCTTTGTTTTCTGGAACCCTTTTGTATATGGAATAAAGCAACTTAACATTTTCTTTCATGGAATTAACTGCAGTTATTCTACTTAGTCTAAATGCTGTAATGTAAATTTCTCTCCTGGAAGGTGCTACTTTTTAACCCCACAATTTTCTCACCACTGGAACTAGTTACATTACTAGGCAGGAATGGTGTAGTGGTTTTTATTCCTCATGTATCTGAATATCCAAAGCACAAATGAAGAAGTAGTTCTGAAATGCAGAAGTGAGGATTGATCTGCAAGGGTGATAGTTAAGAAAAAGTATCTTGTTACCTGCTCATTGAGACTCAAGGACATTACCACTGGATAGCATTTTAAGACATTTGGACTGTGTTTATTTATTTACACAGTACTGGATTTTATACCCCATAGTTTTAGACTAAAACCTTAGCATGTGTTGTTACCTCTTTTTCTCACCTACCCAAGCCTTGAGGAGTTAGTTGCCAGATGATTTTTTCTGCTCAGTTTTTAGTTCTTCAGTGGTTTGTTCCTTCGATTTTGTTGTTCTTAAGAATGAGATGTATATTCCTTGTTTTTAATAAGCATACAATGATTGAGTTTCCTCATCTGGGAGATTAATTTCTTTGCTGATATTACCATGGTGGTGACTCGTTCTGAAGTTGTGGAATCATGGAGGGTTGGAGTGATGTGTGGAGAAATGAGTGAAGCACATGAGAGGGCGCTCTGTGCTCAGGCGTTCGGCAGGGCCTGGTATCTCATTTCAGCTCTACGCAGATATTCACATTTTTTAGATACTTTTAAGTGGAATTTCGTTAATTTCTTTCCACAGTCGGTGCTGTTCATGCTGCCCTTTGTGTGTGTTTGACATCAGGCAGGAATGGCTGGCGTGGCAGCGCTGGCAGGTCCCGCTCCTGAGGCTGCAGTGTCACTGATGCTCGGCAGCAGGAGGAGAGCAGCTGTTCTGAGCTGTGCTTTCTGGAGTGGTTTGCTTTACACTCCTGTTATCTGTACACATTTGGGTTTCTTTGCATTTTAATTGTTTGCTCTAATTTTGTTACCCTAGTGTCTGTCAGCCCCTTATCCCCATCTATTTTTCCTTTTGCTACAATTACATTATTTACTTCTTGAATTAGTCAGATCACCAACAACCGTGTCTCAGATGTTTTTGGGTTTGTTCTGCAGCAAAGAGTCCTGTTTTTATTAGGGTTTGCTGCCCTGGGTTTGGCCCAGCTCTCTGAATTTGTGCTGTAGTTCTGGTTGGCCAAGGACTAGAATTTGACCAGCAGTGCCTAAGAGGTTGTGGGTTATGAGGAGTGCATCAACCCCTCCTCTCCTTTGAGAGTTGCCCATCAGTGGCGGAGTGACAGTAAAGAACAGGAGGGGATTTGAGGGAATTCAAGGATACTGGACCTGGTTTCTCTGTCATAGGCAATAATTCTTTTATAGACCTGCATTTCTTGTTTGGGTATAAAGGCTGATGCATCATGGCATTCCTGGACATCCTGGATCCTCATCACAGACCTGTAGTCTCAACCAGTCTCTGAGGAAATTAAATTAAATGGAGAGTTTGTGAGAGCAAGTAGACAGGAGAAAATACTGAAAATGGAGAAAGCTGGAAATTGCCTTGGCTAGCAAGTCAGTAGGAAGCACTCAAGGATACCATTTACACAGTGTGCTGCTCTGTGCCAAGGGCAAGAAAACCCAACCAATTAGCAGGGGCCTTGCTGAGAGCTCCCTGACAGCTGAAAATACATCCAGGGCTTAACATTCCATCTTCCTGGCCTTATAGTGCCAGCAGGGGTTTGTTCAGGTCATTCCATCTCACTCCCTGTAGCCAAGTCAGATGCGAAGTGTCTGTGATCGTGTACAAGTAGGAAATGCAGCACAGGGATAATTGCTGCATTAAGCACAGGCATTTTCTGAGACAAGAACATGATGACAGTTCAGACTAATGCAAACGGGGAAGAGATTTGTGGCAATTATTTTTATTTCTACAAACCTGTTGTTCTCCGAGTCACTGCTCCATTTGTGTCTGAGGGCACTGAGGTCTGAACTGCTGGGCAAAGCAGGTGACATTTCCCTTTTGCCACAAGCATCTTTGTACATGATTTCTCTCTTGCTCCAAATATAAAGCCCTTTGTATTATATGGAACAATGGAAATAAATGACTGATAGTTTGGCCGTTATCCACTGACAGAGAATTTACCCCTGAAGTTTGAAAGAAAGGTTGAACAATGCTGTGATTTCTATCATATAGTGAATAGACACTCTAGTTTCAATTTTATTTTCTGGATTTAAGTTAGTTTTGAACTCTTCCTTTCTTCCCTTCACTCAGGAATGTCAAGTTTCTGTCCTGGAAGTCAAATAACTGAATTTCTCTAGAAGCTATTAGAAGTCGATCATAGACACAAAATTTTTATGCTCTTCAGTGCAGTTATTTTTGTAATTTCTGATGGCTTTACCAGAAGTTGGCAGTAGTATGCAAATTCCTGCATTGCTTTTTTCATTCTAAAACATTTGAGGAGGCAGCTCATAGAAAAAATAGATCATATGAATATTGATGTATATAAAAATAATATAATAAAGGCTTTTTTCTTAGTGTCCAGTATTTGAGACTATTCTCCCTAGGCAGTGTATCTGATGGCTTTTTTTAGTCTCATCGGGGGCCTTGGTCAAAGTTTTGTTTCATGTGCTTGATGGGTCTGCAACTGAAAACTATTCCTTTAGTTTTTCTTGTGTTAGAACTAATACAGTGCTCACTTTCCCTAGCGGAAAACTTATTTTTTATTTAGACAAGTGTTAAATTCATGGGTTTATGATTCATTTTTAATGAACTTCTTCAAAGATGTACACCAAGCCCTAGATATTCTGGATGCCAACAAAGGGAGAATGTACTCTGATGAAACATTTGTTAATAGAAGCTCGTCTCATATGGGAAGTGGAAAGAAACTTTATTGCAACACTGTATGAAATGGGTACTTCAGGCGTAATTTTCCAACCTTTTTCAGGGTGAAAAAGGAGGTTTTATTTTTGCCATGGGTTATGTACTCTGTATTTTACTCCTTGTGGCTATCTGCTTGCAGGCTTTTGTCCTTCACAAATAAAACACAAAAAGACAATGTGAATGATACAAAATAAATAATTAAATAATGTAGTGATAATTTAATAATTAATAATTTACATAATTAAAGGTGATTTTATAAACCCACGTCCTCACAAGCTCTAGGAACCATTTATCACAGAATCACAGAATCATGCATAGCCTTCTTCTGTCTCTTTGAGAGCTCTGTTCTCTTCAGTTGATAGAAGGTGTTGGTTCTTCTTCCATGAGAATTGCTGTGCTGAGACTGAAGGGCCACATCGTGGAGTCTGAGCTCTGGTGGGTATGAGATGTTTAAGGAAACAGGGTCTGTGGGGACTGTTTTCCAGCAAACATGACAGGCAGCTGTCAGAGATTTGGGGGCTCTCTGTCAGGGTTACATCTGAGCTGTTGTATCTTCATTATCATTGATGGACTTCTCAAGAACTGAATTTCTGAGCCCATTTGTCCTGTGGAGCCATAACATCTAGTAGAATTCAGTTTCATAATTTTTCTAGATAAGTGAAAAAGCTGGTAAAACGTGGTTTTATTTCTGTTACCATGGTAACATTCAGTTCTGTGTTTGCTGGACAGCTCCCCCGTGAGTTGGGCAGAGCTTGGTTGGGTCGTGCCTCACTCTGTTGGACTTTTGTGATAACTCAGGATAGGAATTCTGGACATATTTTCTTATTTTTATTTTCTTTTTATTTTTTCTTGCACCATAATTCACTCTTCATTGGTCCAAAATAGAAAATAATGGTTCTCCTTTGCTTTCCCTTTACCAGATGAGTAAACAAACTGGAAAACAATCTAATATCAGATTTTGTTGTAAGTGTAACCTTTAACCCCCCTCAATTATCACACAGGAATATCTTTAAGGTTCTTGATTAGCTTTTGGTTTTCACTGCTCAGACATCTTGTTTTGGCCCTGATAGCTCTCCTGCAGTGAGCCACAGTGTAAGTGGAGGTTTGTAATCACTAATAGTGATTAATTTTAATGCCAGTTGCCCTGAATCCTCTCCCATGCCTTTAGAGATACATGTCAAGCTTCAAGGCCTCTTATTCATTTAAATCTTTGCTGGGAACACAGAGTAGAAGTCTCACTCTGGAGGATTCAGATGTGCGATGTGCTCATGTTTATTTGATGGTGATACATCTCATTCAGTTGCCATTGTTGCCAGGCTGTGCAAGAAAATTACTTTTTATCATGAGTAGGGTGGATAGGAAATGCATGCAACTGTATTTCAGGGAGTAAATTTTTCATGGTTATAGCCCACGGGTACTAAATAAAAAATGTCAGCTTCTTGGATTTGGTTGCACTCTGAAAGTGTGCCTAGAAATAATGGCTTCTGTGACTGTTTGGGAAAGGACAGCTACAGCACTGAGCCCTCCTAGGCTTAAAGCAGAAAATATGTGCACTTAACTCAGATGGAAATGTTTGGTATTGCAAGGTACAGTTACTGAGGCTTTGGATAACAGAATAGGGAATGCAGCAGGAAAGGAATGTGAATAAGAGGAGTGTGTATAGTAAACGTAGCTTTTTAAAGAGCCTAAATTGGTGTTCCAACGAATAAAAAAAAAAATCAGTTGCCTGTATGATTTTGTGCCCTCCCACATTTGTTCTGCTTGATCTCACACTTAGGCTGCACTGAGCAAGGATACTGATCCTGGAGTCTGCAGAGGGAGCAGCAGCGAGCATTGAGCTCTTAGTTAATGATCCAAACCAGCAACTCTCTCCTGGCTCAGACACATCCATTGTCTCTCATGCTCTCACACAATTTCCCCTCCCAAATACTAATGCTTTTGTTCTTTTTTCTTCTGTGTCCACACACAAAATTGTGTTTATACCAGACAAAAAAAAAATCACAGAAATGTAATTTTTATTGTTTGTAATTTAGAGTGCTCAGTACTGGTAAGTACAGTGATAAATCATATCCGGAACTATAAATATTTTTATGCATTTGTAAATATGGTGCACATTGTGTTGGGTTTGGTTGGTGCTTAATAAAAACAGGAAAATTTAAAATTTGTATGAAAATAACCATCTGTATTTCACTAATTAAAAATTTGCTGTAGCTTCTGTGAATTCATGCTTTATAAAATCACACTGTAGAACAGAAAGAAGCAACTTGAATGTAGCAGATCTACAACTCTCCATTCTGTTAATCTGAGTTGAAGACAGTTTTGCCAGGAAGGTAAATGTGAGCTCACTGGTCTTTCAAATGCTGAGGCCTCTGAAGGGCTCTTGTGTACATTTAACTGAATTTTTTGCTTTCTGTCATGGTAAAGAAGGTAGTGTTTATGTTTGACTTCAGGTACCTCTGTGAATCTCTCTGTATTGCTACAACCCCCAAAATTCTAGCAGTGCAACATAAAGAAAGCTTGTTACCTAGTTATTTCCCTTACTTTGGGGTTGCCCCAGTCCCTTGGCCTCTGAAGTGAGCAGTAGCATTGTTTAAATACTCACACTTTCAATATTGTGTAGCCTTCAGGTTCAGCCTGAGACTGTATTTGAGGAGCTGGCTCTCAAGGTGAGGTACTCACAGTTGTGTGGGAACCTCTTCTACTATTTTTTAGTGAGGTGGCAATAATAAAGGTGGAGAGACACATACTGTTTGTGATCTGGAGGTGGAAAAATTTTATTGCTGGGAATACACAGGAAGCAGGTACAATAAATTTTTTTTACTCTTGAAATTTTCCCAACTTCTAAATATCTAAAAAAGCCTTGAACAATAGCTAGCAGGTTTTTATTTTACCTGAAAACAAATGGAGGATATGAATATTCGTCTAGTAATATAGAGAAGGTTAATTTGCAGTCAAAAATTTAAGCAGATGTCCAAAACAACTGGTTTTTATAACCTAAAGGACCCCCAGACACTTGCACCAACAAAAGTTGTTTTGTTTTTTATTCCCCGCTCACAAGAATTAACCATCTGCTCATTAGAAGTGTTACAAATGGAAGAGCTGGAATGGGGCTGGTATGGCTTGCAGCTTTTTGGCAGCTGCTGAGAGACATAGCAATGTTTAGCAGTACTTTTCCTAGAATCACAGAATGGTTTGGGTTGGAAGGGAACTTAAAGTCTGCTTGTTCCAACCCCCTGCCATGGGCAGTGACACCTTCCCCTGTCCCAGGTTGCTGCAAGCCCCATCCAACCTGGCCTTGGACACTCCCAGGGATGGGGCAGCCACAGCTTCTCTGGCAGCCTGTGCCAGGGTCTCAGCACCCTCAGAGCCAAGAATCATGAGTGGCACGGAGATGCTGCAATCAGAAATAACAGAATGTGTGAGCACGATTTACATCCCCGCAATGCCTGTGCCACACACACAGCGAGGTCAGGGGCCACTGAGGAGGCCTCTGACACGTGTCACAGGCATGTTCAATGGTGGAAACCCTTGGAAGGCTATTGGGAAATTTCTGTTGTTCATACCAGTGCGAGACTCAGTCCTTTGGGAACTTCAAGTCCATGTTCTGTGCTTGTTGTAACATAGAATTCCCATGAAACGGCGTGGGTGGGACAGGATCTTTAAAGACCATCAAATCTAAATGTCTTTAAAGCAAATGTGCATCTCCAGGAGGTGTACAGTTTTTGGAGTAAGCTATGGAACGACAAGATATGGAGGAGATTTTATAACTGAAAAATTTTAGTTTTGGTGCCTGCCTGGGACATGTGCTGAGACCTGTTCCTTCAGCACACCATGTGCTGGCTGTAATGTTTGAGGTTTACCTGCAGTCTGCTTTCCAAATAGGTTTCAGTTATCTTTGTAGTCAAATGTCTTTTCAAGATGTTCTGAAAAGTAAAAATCAAGTATATCCATTTCCAACTCTAGTTTTTTGATACTGCTATAACTGTGTGAACTGGGGAACTGGCTGATGCATTTTAAAGGATTAATTGAGATAATTTCTGAGTTTGTTTGATTGAATGTGATTATAAGCTTAGCTGGGAAATAAGAAGATTCCAGTTTTTATGTAATTAAATAGTAGTTGATGCTGAATAACTCATGCTATTTGGAACACTGACACTTTTCTGAAAGATAAATATACTAAATAAAACTGACCTTGATTTTGAAATGAGCAAGGGTAATTGCTAACAGAGAAGATGATGAATTAAGATTATCGTCTATTGAGCTGCTACTGGCACCACCCACAGCTGTCACAGTGGTAGCCAAGCATGCAGGAAAGGAGAACACCTCTTCAGGCAGGTGGAGAAGGTGGGTGGACACAGCTATTAGAGGACAGCCTTGATAGCCCCCTCTATTCTCCTGTAGCCATTCCAAGAGGGTAATTAATCATGTAGGGCTATGGCTCAATCTAGGGTTGATGCACGGCATTCTAATTAAACTCATTAGTGCTCCATCTCTATGATCACAGGATAACTTTTCTTTAAAGCTTCTATAAAGACTCCATCAGGAGTACCTTGCCATGAAAACAGACATAGAACCGAAATTCAAGAACATAAATTTCCTTGCATTGCTGTTACAAGTGAGGAGGGACCAAAAATATTCAGAACTCCCTGAGTTAAAACAAACCACCCTGTAACAGTCAGACTAGGGTGCCAGGTTGACTCTTCCTTGTTTCAGTGTCTTTTAAATCTGATAATTTTAAGGTCTTTTACTTTGTCTGCAATTGGGATTATCTTTGTATCACGTATTTCCCTACCAAAAGTAAAAAGGAAAATACATTATCCCTGGAGTATCACATGTGGCAATTAATCTGAGATTTTTGCAGTGGAAGAGGTAGTATAAACAAAAGATGTACATTTCAGTGTGTGAAACACTACAGAGTTTTGTGTATATAGCATGTTTTAATCCTTATTGATATAAAGCAAATTACTTAGTTTAAACACTGGTCATCACTGGAAAAAGTACTAAAATAATCATTATTTTTTAATAATAATAATACTGGATGAAAAGAAACTCGAGGGTGTTGACTGGATCTCTGTAGTGGCCTTTCCAAGAGTGCTCTGAAGGGAGTGGCAGCAGCCACAATTACTGAGTGCAGTTACCTGGTGCCAAACACAGCAGCTGGGCTTGGGAACCTTCAGTCAGGGGGGCAGGCAGTGGGAAGAAATTGCTTTTTCATTTGGGAGCGCGGTGACTTGAAATGATGCTGGTGCCCTCATTTTTCTCTTCTGGAACATTAAACTGATATCTGGAAATGCTCTGGTGGCAAGCAAAGGAGATGTCAGTGGAATCACTGTATCTAGAAACGCAAGTACCGTCTTGGGAGGAACGGATTTATGGGCTGCCGCTGCCTCGAGCCAACGTGCCTGGTAATTTGTGATAGGCCTAGCTTCTGGCTTTGTCCTGTTCCTGTGGATAACCTCTGAGTGACCCTTGCCTGATGAGTGAGTTGGCTCTTTTGCACAGGACCACTTTGCACGAGAACAAAACTGAAATTCTCATTTTGAAGTATCAATCTGTTGCAATTTTTCTTCACCTTTTGACAATTAATCCCTCTTTGAGTGGAATCAGGCCTGGAAAGCTTGTTTTTCACCTCTGTTAGAGAAATTATTGCAGGGGAATCTTACAGCCTTATCTCTCATCGTGACTTTGTTACCCATTGCAGTATCTGTACATCTTTTTCCTTCTGGCTGATTAGTTTGGGATTGATAAAACAAGATGGAGCAGAGAGCCAGTTTTGGTAAATTCCAGGGTCTAATCCTGCAGCAGTTCTTGACTCCAGAGCTCTCCACCAGTGAGTGTGTAAGTCATGGACCTTTGATCTTGGCATTTGTCTGCCTCTCTTTAAAAGGTTTTGCAAGATTTTGAACACGAACGTTTTCCAGATAATAGAATTATTTTTCTTCTGATTTGCCCTATAATGCAGAACCTATTTTCTTAAGTGTGCCAAAAAGCTTCCTTGCTGCTGAGGCAGTGTTAAGTAATGAGTATGACACAAGATGAGACATTAACCTCAATTCCAGAGAACAATCAATCTGTACAGTGCCTCCTACTATTACCTATAGCAAAGAAAAACAAACGTTTATTTGGGAAATGCAGATTTCCCAGTTTTCAGGTTGTTAAAGAGTTAAAAGCCCGCTGTGAATAAAAGGAAAAAGGGTTGTTCTGCTGAGAAGTAACTGAGTAGTTACAGCCTTGTGCAAAGAAAAGATCTTTACAGGCAGGGTAGAATATAAGCAATTTAGGAATGATTTGAAAGCTGTTTTCGAGTAATGGGTGTGAGTGGGAGAGAATGCAGCACAACAGATGAAACACCGAACAAGATTTTGCAAGGGGAAAACTTTTGGGGCTGGAAGTTAGCCCCGTTCCCCACGGGGATGGTGGGGCTCTGTTCTGGTGGTCTGTACAGTAGAGACTGCGCTTTGGCAAGCCGAGGAGTGCATGATGTCATGGGATGCAGAACACATGCACGGGGAGCCAGGAACCGTTGTTCGCGCCGCAGCGCTGCCAGATGTGTGTGCTGGAACGCGCCCTGAAAAATGGAAAAGCCATCTTTATAAAGATGCTGAGAAATGTCCTGTGCTGAGCCTGGTCTCAGCCACGGTGTGTGCCGGGTACAAAAACGCTCCGTGGGGTTTCTCAGTCCTGGAGCCCAAGTTCTGCTCTCGGGAGCAGTCCATGTAGAATTCCTTTCCCAGAGTTTTTTTGTTGTTCACAGATGAGCTTGGAGAAATCCCTGTTTTATCCAGAAAACATTTCGAGGGCTTCTTCATAGGAATTGCTTGCAGCAGAGGAGAATCAAAGGAATCTATTAACTCCAATTTTCACTTGTACTTCCTGTTAAGAATGGTTCCACATTCCAGCAGATGCTCTGGTGCCAGACATTGCTCTCTTTACTGATGCACAGCTCTCTCTGCAGATTAACTGGCCTCCAGGAATTATTTGAATCTCTTACCCAACAGTGCTTCATATGCAATAAAACCAAAGGTGGGTTTAAGCTTTTCTGTATTTCAGGATGAAAATACGTTTCTAGATTTTTTTTTTCCCCTAGTTTTTGAGGTCAACTAGAAATATTTGTATTCAGTACAGAATGCATTATCTGGTCATTGGTGTACAGAGAGTTAAATACAGCTTTGCTTCTCCCTCCTTTTGCACAGGCTCTAATTAAAGGGAGGAGGGGAGATGCTGGAAGGCAGCAACAGGAGAACGCCTACAGAAAGTCAGGAGTTCTTTATCCAAATGGGATAACGTTTCAAGCTTGAGAGATTTTTTCTGTTTTATATATTTTTTATGTTTACTGATGATTTTTCCTGCTAAAAGGATCCTTAGTATCTATTAGTAACTATTAGTATTATAAGTTAAAGAGTCTGTGTACAAGACTACAAAGAAGTCTCCTGTAGTAGTCACACAGGTAAATTGCCTCTCTGGAATCTTTGGAACTGTGCCATTCTGAGGGATCTGCTTAAGGGTACTCTGATTGTTGCCTCAGAGGAAAGCGAGATATATGAGTTGCTAGAAGGTTCATATCATACACTTGTTGAGTAGAAATCATTCTGCTGAGCTCAGGGACTGTACCACAGCAGGGATCTGGTTCCTCCTGTTCCTATTCCTCCTGGCATGCCCAGGCATTTCTGCTGTGCTGGTGAGGACTAGTGCTGGCAGCGAGACCCTGTCCTCAGCACGTGATGGTGATTCTCCAGCTGGAAAACTCAGGAGGCAAATTGTGTTCTGTGCTGCTTTAATAAGGAAGAGCACAGCCCTGTAAGTGTCCCTGTGCTTGGATAGGTGTGATAACTGCTCCCAGACTTCAGACTCCGAGGCATAAACTTCTAACAAGTGTCATCAGAAAGGACTTTTCTTCCTCATAAACAAGATGCACCACTTGCTGTCTTCTTCGTGTTGTAAAAGATGGATCTACAAGAGGTATGTTCCCAGATTTTGTCTGTTCTGTTAGAATGATCAGGACACCCAGCAAGAGAAATGACTGATTTAATAGGCCAGGCTGTTAGATTTAGGGACCAACTTGTCTATCTGATGTGGGGTTCCTGTAGCACCCCCGCTAAGGCTAGCAACAAGAACTCTTTATTTTATTTTATTTTTTCAATGTATTGATTTTTACTGAGCCTGGAATTATTTGGAATAAACCATTGTAAAACTGTTTCAGTTTTAGGACATTAAAGTCATGGTTATTAGGCCTAAGCCTTTACACAGCTTAATTAGAAGAAGAATAACAGTACGCTTCTCTGAAGTGTAAACATGAGCTGTTGGCAGCATTTTACCTAAACTCTGATGCTTATAGGATGGTGGTTGGGTAGCAATGTGAAAACCTGACAATCACTGTGTTTCTGACAGCCTGCTACGATGTCATGTTGAACAGTGAAAGTCTGTGCCCAGGCAGAGAGAATATATCAAACTAATTTGTCTCTCTTTTGTCTGTCATTGCTTGTACATGCAGCATATAAAGAAGGCATCGTGTGTAGCAGTGTAATTCAAGATCTGAAGAGTCTTTTCCATTTCTCCTAGATCTTAATAAATTGAAAGGTTTTTAGTGAATTCTTCCCCTTTCTTATTTTTGCTGATATCATTCAGGTAATTCCTTCCCATGCTTTCTTTTTTAATATTTCTGACGCACATTCAGAACCTGCTGTCAGAGCTACTGTGTATCAGGTTAAAGATACTTACCACAATCTTTTTTCCAGCTATAATTGCTTAATTACATGTCAGTTCTAATTGTGTTTTCTGTGCTGCATGGTGGGGCCTGGGCATTGGGGTCTGTGGGGGACACCAGAGTCCTTGTTCTGAGGGCTCCAGACACATCAGCAGGGACATTCTGGGGAAGCAGATTATGTTATTCTTTCCTGTTTGCCCTGTGCCTGTGCAAAAAGCCTCTGTTTCTAAGCTATCTGATGAGAATCTCACTTTTTAAATGGCAAAATCTGTGCTGGAGAAAAAGAAAGGTGAAATGAGTACAGGTGACTCTTCAGGACTGGGTTTGTGCTTTTGGGTCTGCTGTAGGGTCACCTTTTGTAATAAAACTTTAGTAAGAAAATATGCTAATTGCACAAATAGATTATGGAGTAATCTAATTTCTAGTAATTAACTTCCATTTACATAACCTTCAAAAACATATTTTAAATCAATCTCTTATCATCAGTAAACACTTTTATGTAGGTGCAGGTTGAATATTTTTTTATTTTTGGTTCTTGCAAATAGCTCACCCTTCACCTTTCCTGTCAGGGATGAATGGAAAGTGCTGCATGGTTGGCTCTTTCTGTTTCTCCATGTAGAAAAATTTTAGTACCACTCTATCAAGCCTTATGCTTGTTCAGTGCTGGATATTTGAGCACATGAAGGTAAATGAAGCAGATGTGTTCTATATTTTTAGGCTGGAGCCAACAGCTGTCCTGTACAGTAGAGACTGCGCTTTGTTACTCTTAAATGCTCTCGACTCTCCCTGTGCTGTGATGCCACTGAAGTCAGGTTCTGACTAAGAGTTGTGTGATGTAGCAGTGTGCTGGCTTCACTGTTGTAGGACAAAGCTAACTCAGGTTGCCTTGGTTACTGACAGGGTCTCAAGTTCTTATTTTGATGAACTCTCCTAATTTTACTGTCCAAAGCAGCAAAGCTAACTCCAACTGCATCAGAAACTCTTCATTGTAGTGCTGAACTGTGCTGGACTACATCTGTGTCTGCTTGTCTGGTGGAGACGTTCCCTTTTGGGGAGAATGGGCTTCATGAGGGTTGAGGGTGTGCTGCAGGCCGTGGGATTGGGTGTGTCTGCTCACTGTGGGCAGGTTGGGAATAGACCTGGGCTGACAGTGGTGTCAGTGATGAGAGCAGTGCAAGTTAAACCTCCATCTGGAGGTGCTTCTCCTCAGCAAACTGCACTAGATGGTTGTTTTAGGTCCCTCCCAACTGGAGCTATTCTATTCTAAGAACCTTAGATGTGACTCCTCAGAGAGGCCAGATTTTCTCTGCTCCAATGATTTCAGTGATGCTGTAGAGTTTTACAGCACCTTGAGGTTGTTTCCTGCTTTTGAAATGGTTATCTCTGATGTGGCAATGGCAAGGTATTCTTCAGATTGACTGTAGCCTACAGAAGGAAGTGCTCTTTGAACATCTGTCTTTCTGAAGAAGATTTATCTGATTCTGGTTTTGAGGGCTCGTTGGCTGTCTGTAGACACTTTATCATTGTAGAGAAGTTCAGTTTATTTCTTTCCACTGTTCTCTTACTGCTGCAGCAGTGAAAAGGGCAGCTGTGAGATACAGCATGCTGTGCTTTGGGAAGAAATGGTGCTGCATGTGGATAAATCGTGTCACATCTCTTATTCATACAGTCCTGACTGAAAATGTGAACAGACACAAAATTCCTGGTACACATTTTAAAAGAAAGTTCAGCAGGTGAACTGCCTATCATTCTAAATCAGTAAGAGAAGAGTCCTTAGAGAGTTTTAAGTGCTGTTTCTGGACTGTTATGGGATCTTTTGTTGAGTATCTCAGGGCTCAGGAGTAGGATAGCTTGTGTAACGTACTTACATTTCCACTGTGTGGAAGAGAAATTTTGAATAGACAAAACAGATCCTTTATAATACAATAGTTTTATTGTGTAGCCCTTTCAAATGAAGCTAAAGAAGAATTTTTATTAAAACTTTGCATATGCTTCTATGATTTCTTTAAATTTAGAAAGTATGTTCTGCATCCTGAAAAACAGGACAAATTGAATGTGCAGAGTATGTCACCAAACTCTAACTCCCTCCCTGCTAACCTGTGAACTCCAGAAGAGCTGATTGTTAAAGCTTTGACTCTAATTTATTTCATCTCTCAGTTTCTTCATGTCATTGGCAGGTGTATCTGAAGTCCACCTCTTTGGGAGAAGTGTCTAAGTGAGGATGTGGTTTTAAACCATAATAGAAAGGTTTCACATTCAGTTGGCTGCTAGGGTTTGGGAGGTTTTTGGTTCCTCTGGTGTATTGATGGATCTGTTTCTTCAGTGCTGGAGTTTCTTTAAAGGTACCACAGCCATCCTCTATCCTGCTTGATGTTATTTCTTATTCAGACACAGAACTCCTTCATTTCAGCACAAACCTTTCCTTTGAATCAATTGCCTCTTCCAGCAAATGATCATCTCAGGCCTTTAGTCCAAGCAGCATCATACCAGGAATGGCTGGTTTGTTTTCAGTCTCACTACTGTCTGCAAGTAAGAGAATATAGCTTGAAACTGGGTTTTTTGGAAAGAATTCACACAAATATGTTTAAGGTGTACATTGAGGAGCAAGCAGAGGGGATTCATCTTGATCTTGGGGAATAAAAGTTTTGGTTCAGGAGCCTGGTAACATTGTAAGTATACCTAAAAAACTATTTAAATGTATATAGCCTTCTCCATTAAATTAATGAAAGTCTCCCATTTTGGGCTAGTAAGAGCTTATTTAAGCCTGTTATGCCTACAGAGGTGCTGATGGTGAGTGCTGGCAGATCCTGTGAACAGCTGGAGTCACTAGGTAGTGGGGAAGGGGGCAAGGGAGGAAGAGCAGCTCTCCTGGTGAGAAGTTTCAGGTGTTATTTCGCTCTTTCTTGCCTGAGACAGCAGATGGTGATAGAAGCTGGCAAGGGAAGACTGGGAGAAGACCCTTCTCCAGGAGAGGACAGATAGCAACAAGGGTACTTTTCTGTGAATCTGTCTCCTAAGTATTGCTTTGACCCATATCTTGCCTGAATTACACTTGTCTCCATAGCAGCAGTAATTGTGCTTCCTATGCAAAAAAGGAGGGGCAAGTCATAATTAGAAGCAGGTCGCAAACATGGTTTTCTGCTCAGGATCATGTAAGGGTAGAACTGAAGCTTCTTAAGCCATCAACAGAGCCTCAACAGTTTTGAAAGCAAACACCTTCCTTGGTAAGACACAGTTAAAATTTAGGGTATGCTTCCTATCCATTGAACTACAGAAATACATTTTGCCATAGGACTGTCACACAGATATTTCACAGGCACATCACTTTTATGTAATAGTCACAGCTGAGGTGCCAGCAGAGACTCTCCCTGTGCTGTGAAGGGAAGGACGATGGAACAGGACACTGGGCACTGCTGTTCTCTCTCTCTCCCACTCTCTCATTTTCACCTGTCTTCCCACCGCTGCCTCCCTATTTTTCCTTCTCTTCTCCAAGGCATGGAGTAGGGCTTTCATTTGAAACACCAAAGGATGGCATAGATAATGATGGAGTGTTTGACTCTTTATTTCCGAAAGGGTGCAAAATAAATGGAGTTTTATCATAAGGCTTGGTCCATTAATTAAAAGAGAATAGCCTGATTCCTGCACTTGGAGTTCCCACATCCCAGACCAGAATTTTCTGAACTCCTTTCTCCCTTTTGCAGGCCACACTTGCTCAGCAGCTGCCATAGCTCAGTCCCTCATGCAGAGTCTCATCTGTGAACCCTTGAGAGATGCTGTATCTGCCTTCAGCGCTCTGGCTGGAGAGAGGCAAAGTGACAGACACAGAATCACTGTAATGAATTGAAAGCTGCTTTAATAAATTCAGGAATTAAAAGGACTTGATTTTATTATCCTTCATGAATTTGCCAAGGGACTCGGCGATTAGGAGCTTGGTCTGCAGTGTTCTGGCTGTGTGGGTGTTATTAAAGTGCTGGCATCTCACATGCTGCCAGCCCAGGCAGTGCACAGGGAAGCGTACGAGTAACAAGTGCAGGTTGTTACTCTGAGTCTTCATGTACCTGCTGAACACTGCCCAGTTTTGCTGCTACAGAAGTAGAATAACACAATGAACTGAATTCTCATACTGCTTGGACAGCCTGACTAGCAAACTTACCAACAAGCCATCTCCAACAGGACCTTTTCCTATGCAGTGTGTGATTGCTTCTGGGCGAAGCTCACTTGGGTTGAGCAGAGGGAATTTCAAGGTGTAACAAAGGTATCAACTTAGAAGTTATTGAAAATGAAGAATTTTGCAAGAAATGTGATAGTACATCAGATAGTTCTAGGTTATTGCTGAAGATTAATTTGAAGAAGACACTTTAAAAGGTTTTTTATCCACTGAGTTGTAGGATTGAGAGCTGTCAGACATGTCTAATAATGCACAGCTTGCTTCTGCTACTCACTGCAGGAAAGGAGGACCATATACTGGACTGTCAGATCTACAATGCAAATTTTAAAAACACCAATAAATCAAGGAAAGTAAAAAAATAAAAGGCATTGGTGTAGCCTGTCATTTTGCTGGATGATTTTGTGCCAACCAGCCAAAATTATGACCATTATTCACTCTGAAGTAGTAAAAGGAATAAAAGATGTTTATTCATATGTTTGGAAGAGCAAACTCTGTTCCCTGGGCGCTCCTGCCAGTGTTCTGGAGTCTGACAGGGACATGGATTCATAAAGCTGTTTCTAATGGAGGTGTCAGTACCCTGAGACAGGCTCTAGGGATGGGGCACAATCCTCTTTGGGCAGTGCTGGCACTTGGCTCTCCAGCCACAAGCCATACTTTGGGCCAGAGGTGTTAGAGGGGAACTGAGCACTGCTTTCAGCCATTTCACTTCAGTGAACAGAGCATTTAACTTCCATGGACCAGTATTACCTTAGTATCAACTTTCTAAGTTACAATTTTCCTGCCGGTTCAGATTGAGCTTTAGAAAGCTCTAGCACCTGAATTTTCTTGGCTTTGCTGTTTATTTGAGAGAATGAATTGGTTCCTTTTGAAATGGACATGAGGATTCTGTTCTCATGATGGAAGAGTTGGAAGTTGCTGGCATAAGAGGATGGTTTAGGGATTTCCTGGTAATTGAATCACTACATACTGAGAGCGTTCAATCTGGAAAGAGAAACTGGGATCTTAAAAATGAAACCAAAAAAATCATACTGCATTTTCTTTTATTGTATAGAAGTTTGATAGCTCCCTGACTTAGGAAGAATGAAGAGCATTTGTCATTTCCCCCAGACACCAGGCACTTATACTGCCCTTATTGTGGATATTTTCTGTGGCTTTGAAAATAGCACCAACATTATTTCTTTTTATCAACAGCAAGAAAAAAAGTAAATATAGCAGAAATGCCAATCACTGGAGTAAGAAGTCAGGAGGAACATTCAGGGCTTTGGTGGTTGCATCTTCTTTATACACTATTGCCATAATGGGCAAAAAGTCC
>VZTH01000994.1:0-40020 GCA_013397815.1 Aleadryas rufinucha
GTAGAAAAAAGAAAGATTATGGAGCAGTTTATCGAACAAAACTCTTGATATCGCTAGACATTCTTTCCCTGTTTCACTGTTCAGGTGCATTTGAACTTTGGTAAGTATTAATGAGAAATTAATTCAGTCAGGAAACAGGAATAACCATTTGGCAAGTTTTTCACAATCCCATAGGAAGGAAAATGTTCCTGGCAATATCAAATGTTTCCTGGGAAATTTATAATCAATTATTTGGTGAAAAAATGGGAGGTGTTTAGTGGTGGAATGGGGAAATAACAAGCACTTTAGTGTCTCTAGTGCAATCTGTATTTAGTTTGTCTTATCAAATAATTTCATTAAATAACTTTTGAGAGTGCAGTCTTGGATTTCAGGTACAAAACTCAAATCTGGACTTGAAGTAGAACATTACACAAGCTATGAAGTGTTTCAAGCAGGGATTTGGGTCTGGTCAGTGCCAGAAAGAAGAGTAGAGAGGTCTGAATACCATTTAAATCTTCCTCAGTTTGGGAATTTTGATGTCTGCATTTTATTTAAGGTCTGTCTGGATTGGACAGTTACTAACACAAATGCTTCCCAAGCAGAACAGGTCAAATGACAGAGTGCACCTCCCAAGCTGCAAAACCATGCATCTGCCAATTTTACCATGGAGCTTGCTACAAGGGTATACCTACAGGTGACACTGAGTGTCTAGATGGCACTCAGAGTAGTTCAGTACTGTCTCTGAGTATTATGGCTGATAAAAGTGTTCAAGTTATTTAATAATTTGAGAATTGTTTCTAAAAAGCACAAAATATTAATTATATTTGGCATTCCTCTGGATGATTTTTGGGAGCCCCTTTCTAAGTAATTAAATGATGAAAGGCCTTTATTGACGAGTAGTTAACAAAAGTTGACAGACTGGAGTAAAGTGTGGTGGAAAAGCTTCCCAATGTCTGCTTGCTCAGTTCATTCTCTTCAGCTTTGTCACTCAACCATCACTATCATGAGCAAGGCATTAATTTACATATGAAAGAAAAAAAGTTTTTTTAGGCAGGAATATTCCTGTTGCTTTTAATTGCCTATTAGTAATAATCCTTGCTGCATGCATGGGAAACTTTCCCATGATAAACCACTATGCCACCCCAAGATTTGCTTGTATTACAAGTTATTTTTTATTTTACTTATGAAGCAGCAAAATTATTTTATTCTGTATGCTTTAAGTATCCTTATGCTTCAGTTTTCCTTGCAGAAAATGCAGTTTATATTTAATCCCTTCTTGTACAGAAGAAGTTACTTACCATGTCTTGTTATATCCCCTATACAGTGCAGAATAAAATATTACTTTAAAATGTTATTGGAAAAAAAATTGGGAGGGAGAAAATGCTTTCTAATCAGGTCGAACCACATCTATATCTAAATCATTTGTTCTAGTTATTTTGTGATCCATAAGGAAGGGGAAAAATCTATTTGGCACAGCCTGTGAAAAATGCCTGTGCAAGCTAAAGAGATTTCAGATCTGCGACCTGCCTCCTTTGTCCTCTTCCCAGCCTAAGAATATTCACTGGCTTGTGCACACTTGCTGTCATTATTTTGGAATATTATGCTGATGGCAGCTTCATCTGCATTTGGTGATGAAATTTAGGCTTTCATGAACTCCGTGCATGCAAGTGAACGTGGCTACTCCTTGGCTTTACTTCTTCACAAACTGCTCATAAGCTCCTATCTATTCCCAGCTGAGAATATTAGCGCAGTGCTACTGAGGGTATGAGCACACCAGCACACTGAGATTGCAAATGTCAGCAAGAGCTGCTTGGGTGGCCTTTTGCTCTGTATTGTGATAGGAATCCAGCCTTGAACAAGACAGCTCAGTTTTCAGGGAAGTTTTCTTGAAAGGGTCTGAGACACTCATCTGTAGGAACTAAGCATGTTGAAGTTTTGATTTAATAACAGCTGTCATTCAGTTTGGTTTTTAGTTTGTTTTTAATTAAGAAAAGTGTGTTCAGGCATCAACAGTGCCACAGAGATAGTATTGATAGTTGCATATAAATACTTGAGGTTTATTTAGTTGGCAGTTATAATTCCCTGTGTTCTCCTTTGATGGATAGTCCTACTCCCCAGTCACAAAATAGGTCAAGACCATGGCATACAGGAAAATCTAGCCTTGAGTCTTACTATATTATGAGTTACAAACACCTTTATTTCCCACTTGAGAAGTTAATATTTTTGTAGTAAAATGCTGATCCCAGCAAAAGGTGAAAATTATCTCTGTAGTAATGATATTTCCAGGGAGGAAAAAGAAGGGTCATAGATCATCAAATTAATTTTATGGTTTAATTCTTATTTAACAGGTTGTATTCTTAATAGTAAAATGAGTTAATGACTTCTGATTACTCTCTTAATTCCTTTTTTTGATAAGTCAAGACTAAATGAGAACAGATTTGCATTCTCCTAAAATAAATATTTCAAGTTGTCCTGGATAAATAAAAAGAAATAACTCATTCTACCCATAGAAAATATAAAAAAAATAGTTCTGCAGTAAGGTTTTTTAGATCTGCCTTTTAGATCTGTGCTGTATTCCCTGTAAGAAAACAAGGTTACCTTTATACACTGAAGGTGAACCCCTTGGAGCACCTGCAATGAGACCTGAGTCGTGGTCAGCCATTTGAATGCCATGGGACTGAGTGAGTTCTTCCATTATAATTGGCACATTTCCATAATGAATGCAGGACAACATTTCTGAGTCAGTAAAGGTGCAGTGGAAGCCTCTTTTCCAGGAACTTCAATTAAGGTGTCCTTATTCTGTCTCCATGGTCCTCTACCTCCAGTGTCCCCTACGGCTGTCACTTTGTCACAAGCGGTTCTGTTTTTTCACTGCAGTTCCTCAGAGGAAATGCCACGGAAGGTAAATACTGTGTACCTATGCAGACATCTGAAGAGGTGACCTGCTCAGTGTCTTCCTCTCCCCCATGCAGCTGCTTTGCTGTACGACAGAAGAGCTTGTAAAGGTTGCATTCCAGAAACCTCTGGAAATAAAAGGATTTACCCTCTGACTTGAGGTGCCTGCTGCAGTTGACCCTTATGAAAATGTAACTAAGTTAATTTCGAATTGCCATAATATTGACCTTTAATTGAAGAGATGTGCATTACCTGAGATGTGAGTATATGCATGCAGCAAAGGTGCATTTTTTCATGCTCCCATGTGGTGTTCGAGGAGGGAGTAGCTCAGGTGCCTTTTGTGATGACAATGTGACCCAAGGAAAGCAGAGTGTGGCCTCCCAGTAAAACACTGTCTGTTGTTCATGTGTGCAGCACCAAAATGTGCAGAGCATGGAGCCATCACCTGTGTCCCTAGGAAAAGCCCTGGTGCCACAGGGAGGATGTGGGACAGATACTGCTGGGACTGTCACCTCTTCAGAGTTCAGTAGCGTGGTTTTACCAGGAGCCACACATTGGTGACCTGTAACTTCCTCCTGGTGGCAACAACTGTATTCAATTTCATTGTTATTCATTTTTTGTTTGAATAGAGCAGGGGAGTCCAGAGGACCAGTGTGGAAGAAGAGGTTGCTTTTTTCTTTGGAGTCAGAGGGAGAAACTATAAAATTCTCAGCAGAGAGATCTACAGGTCTAGTGCTGAACTTGGGTGTGCAAGGAGGCCCTGAGGGTGGGAATGGCCTGAGAACTGGGGGGACGGAGAAGAGCTTGCTACAGCTCAGAAAATGATTGAAGTCATGAAAATTAAGAGTGGGAGCAATGTCTTGAAGGACAGTGAAAAAAAGGAACAATGTATGCATCTTTTACATCTATTCAGTCTTTTGGTCACTTTGAACTTTCTCCGCTTAAGAAGTTGAGTATTTTAGTTCGTATTTGTATTCACATAAAACCTGGATTTTTTTGGTCAAGTTTCAAAGTCTTCTGATCTTTGAGGATTTGACTGATGTGGGCTCCTGTCATTCTCCTCTGTGAAATGAGCATAAGATTTCAGGTGTGGTATTTGCAGCTGAGAATATTATTGTCCTTGGAAGCTGAACAGCACCAGAAAGTAGTTGTCATAAGATGTAGCAAATTAGAAGTAGAAATATATTTGCTGCGTTGCTAATCATTACTGTATATTAAAAGTACACAGATGAGCAGGACAGACTTGTAATTCTGTTTTGCAAATCTCCAGCACAGGGAGTATATGAAAATAAATAAGAAAATATGGTTAAACTCCTAATGAGATTAAAGATATGAAAATATTGACAAATTTATTCTTTTGCTTCTGGAATCTGTATTACGAAGCTACACTCAAATGCAATATCACTGGCAGGCATTGGGGAAAAAGGGTCACGTGGTAAGCTGGGGTGGCAAATAGAAAATGCCCTAACTTTGAGGTTTCTTGCTGGTGGGAGTGACATATAATCATTACTAACTATATTGCCAGGCTGAATCAACTGAGGTTACAGATGGAATTTGAGGATCGAAACATCACAGTTTCTTTGATCTCACTTAGAAAAATACTGTACAAGTGTGGAAATGAAAGACCAGTCTATGAAGCAGATTAATGTATTAAGCATCTGAAAAACCACCTAGCAACAGTTTGTTTAAGCAACTATTAGAAACCCATGGACCTTTGTGCTGTGTTTTTCTCTCCTCTGCATTTAAATTAATACGAAAAAGAGGAAATGTTTGTAAATGTTTAATTTAAATACTGTATGACACTGTTTCTAAAGTATTTTCTGATACATGAGCTGCCATTTAGAGTGATTGTTTTCCTGTATATGAATTGAAGTACCTAAAAAAGTATAAAGGAAATAAAAATTATATCTGACCTATTTGTTTGAGATATAAGTACAAAAAAATATGTATGCATAGATAAGGCCATGGGTTCTCTTCTACAGAAGTTTTTCATATGGATTTAGGTGATCTCAGCCAACATATTTCCTTCTGAGTTATAACTCTGAACTGTGATTAAAGATAAAGTGTACTAGCACATCTTTTAATGTGTGTGAATGAGAGGACAGTCAAATATGTATTATGCAAGGTCTAGGGGATCTTTCTTCTGAAGTTTTTTTTTTGGATAACTTCTAGAACAGTAGCTTCTGACAATAAAGTCATAAAAGGATAAATACACCTTTTGGTATTTACCTGGGGTTAGCATATGGATGTTTGTGAAGGGAAGGAAGTAAAGGATGCTCCTATAGAAGCATGCACAGCATACAGAAGCAAGCAAAGCTTGCTCTGTTGTGGTTGCTGTGAGAGGAAGGAGAGGTCCCTGTTGTGATGTGTGTTCTGCTGCTCACACATAAGGGAGCTGACACACGTACTCATGTGAGTCAGAGCAAGAGAGACACGTTTCAAACTCTGTTACTCACTGGTACAGAGCTTTTCATGTCCTACCCCTAGGACTAAATTTCCACTTTCTTTAACTATGTGTGACTCAAAAGACTATGTTCATGAAAAGGTGACTTTCATGATTTAAACAGATAAAAAAGTAAAAAAAGAACCCCCCTTTGCAGAGCAACTTTCCAGGAATATACATACTGAAAGCAGACTGAAAGCAGGCTGAAATGTGGGGGAACCTGGAAGCAAGAGGCTTCAACACTCTCTTCTTTTAGAGAGTTAATGCCAGTGACCTAAGTTATAGTACCCCAGTGGAACTCTAATTTTATTTGGGATGATGGCCGTGAAGAAGAGACCATGTTTTAACTCTGCATGTTGAAATGGAAAATGTTTGCATTTGGGATCTCACATGTTTACAAAGAATTATTTATCATCACCCTGGATCTGTCTAGATTTTCGTTTCTTGACTTACTGAGGCAAGGCTCTGGTCCTCCTCTCTTTTGGGACATTTAATTTACTTAGATAAAAATGTCACCAAGATGGAAAACTAAGCTCCTAATAAAATTCACTGTCTTTTCATTTCTCTTCTGGAAAGTATTTAGCCCACTACAAATAGCTGCAGAAAGATTTTATTGTAGGTACTTTGAGAAATACAATTATTACTTTCAATTTACTGTTTGTTAATTATTTTATCCTGACTCCTCTAATTAAAAGCTTCTGTCCTTTTGCACCACTAGTGAGTCAGATAAAACAGATAACAATAAAATAAGTTTTAAGAAAAAGTATAGAATCCAATAAGTCAAGTGTACTTCCCCACTAAAACAATGTGATAAAGACTAGCTGAGATAAACATTCCTGGTGTTATCATTATGGTATGCCCAGAAGGAACAAAAAGATGAAACAACTCCATCTGTTTATAGATGCATTTTTTTTTTTTATTAGAAAAGAATTGTGGGGACCTCAAGGTCACAATAAAAAGAGGCAACAAAGAAATGTTACAGTTTCCTCCTTCTACTACTTCAGCCTTGGGTCTTTCAGAGCCTACAAAAAAGTGTCCCTCATTTGTATACTCTTACAGTGTAAACCTTTTCCATAGGATTGCAGTAATAATCTGCAATGTTGTAGAATGGGAAATCCTCATTCTATCCTTTAAAATGCACCATGCAATTTAGTGCTCTTACAGGGCACTAAATGATAATGCATCCTCTCACTTGTTCTCCTCCTACCCCTCCTTTAAACAAGATGTAAATGTGTAAGGAGCTCTGAAACTCCTTAGGGATTCTCTCTAAAGGTCCATGAATCAGGAGTGCTTATGCTGAACCTGTACCTAAAGCTTGGTGTCTATTTTCCTCTTGCTTTGTTTTCTGTATTAACCAACAATGAACTCATAAATTGCAGTGACTTAGTCAGCACAAAATTCCAATGGTGTAAATGGAACTGGCAGGTATTCCTAATGCAAGTGCCTGTAAGATCGAAAACTAAAACCTTGCTTTATCCATACCTGGTTAAAGAAGGCACACATTTTCATTCTTAATGAACATGTTTTAACCTCCCTTTGAAATAAGGTCTGGCCAAGGTTCTAGTGATAAATTCCAGAGAGAATACAGAACAAAAATAACAGTGAGATTTACACCTGTCTAAAAGCATCTATTGACACCTAAGAAAACAATTGGAGAGTTGTCTTTTTTATCTTTTTCATTCATGTAGGTATTTCAGAACTTGTGTAGTTATGTTCCACACAGAGTTTTCTTTCCCTTGATTTGAGCATTTCTTTGAGAACCATGTACATTCGGTGTTTTAGCCTGTCTCACCCTATTCTAAGCATGAATTTACCTTTATATTTCTCAGAATGGGGCTGACCAACTAAACCACTTTAACAGGACAATTTTTTTTTTTTTTTCATACTGAAACTGTATGGAAGCTCAGTCAGTAATCCAAAGTAAATTACTGTGCAGGGTCTGGCTGGAATGGTGTTAACTTTTTTCATAGCAGCTCCTGTGGTGCTGTGTTTTGAATTTGAGACTAAAGCAGTTGGTCAATGTTTTAGCTATTTCTGAATAGTATTGCTGCAGTATTTTCTCTTTTCCTCACTCTTCCCCACAGCAATTAGGGGGACAGAGGGCAAGAAGTAGGGAGGGTTCACTGCAGTGACAGGTGATGTCAACTGACCAGAGGGATATTCAAACCATATGACTTGCTCAGCCATAAAAGCTCAGGGAAAGGAGGAGTAAGGGGGGAATACCTGTGGTTATGGCATTTATCTTCCCAAGGGACTGTTACATGTGATGAAGCCCTCCTTTCCAGGAAGTGACTAGAGAGAGGTTTATGCAATACCACAATGCAAAGTATTGTATAAATACCTTATTTTGCTTTGCTTTGCTTTGTCTCCTGTGTGGCTTTTACTTTATCTATTGAACTGCCTTGATCTCAAGCCTTAAGTTTCCTCACTTTTACTCTCCTAGTTCTTTATCCCAGCCCCCTGTGGGGAACTGAGTGAGTGAGTGAGTACCGAGTTGTTTCCTGGGCTCATGCCATCACAGTAGTACGTATACACTGAAATGCTTCTATTAAAGTCAGTTAAAAGAAACAGTAGCAAAACTACCTTTCACAGAATATCTTAAAATCTAAAAATGCAAAACTCAAAGACCAAAGCCAAGAAGGGATTTTGATGGTAAAGAGCAGTGTAGGTGGATTTGGTAAGTCTGTAATACGAAACTTCAGTCCAGTAATTATCTTGCACTCATATCCTGCTGATGTTGCAGACATCTCTTTGATGTTCCCAAAAATTCCCTGGGTGTCTAGGGTGGAATCTCCTTCTACTCTGAGCAATGGAATTCAGTCTAAGATTAGTGTTCCTGCGGAGCTCTAGCTGGTGTCTGTTTTGTAGGAAGACACAAATTAGAGGCAAAGAATCTCCAAAACAGTTGTAGAATCAGTCTTTTTTAGCTTACATTCTTCTTTGAACATCAACAAGATAACTGCAAAGCAAAGGAAGTGGTGGAGTTTAATAGATCTTTTCTTACAAATCCTGGAACAATTGAGCAGGAAATGACGTACCTCAGTTCAAATAACACTGTGGCCTGAAGGAAGTTAAGCCTGTATTTCTCACATTCCCATAAAGTGCTAATTGAGCTGCAGATTAGTCTAGATTGAAATGAGAGATTGAGAAATGGAGAATGTAAGATTTCTTGGTGTTCAGACTTTATCATTTCCTGTCTCCTGCTGGTATTGCAACTGCTTATCTGATCTCTTATTTACCTTCAGTCACATTTGGTCTATAGTTATTCTTACTCTCAGCATATTCTTGAGAGAATTTCCGTTTTTCAGTGCCTGAGTACTAAAGAATACATTCTTTTTATGTGCAACACTGTCCTGAGACTCATTTCACTGGAACAGTTTGAATGTGCTTAGAAGAGAGGTGAAGGCTTCAGCCCTGGTGTCTGACACACCTGGGGGACTGTTTGATGTAAAAACCTGTGTCTCTCGCTTTCCCATTTTTTTTCAGTTGCTTTCTAGTCTTTGCCTTGAAGACTGGCATGTGAGTGACTTGCTTAATACATTATCACTTTATTTTGGTTGGGTTCAAGCCTTACCTGCTTTATTTTCTGATGAGGAGCTGCCCTTCATTGTGCAACTTGCTCCCTTTATCATGGCACACATCTACATTGGTGTGCTGAATATCCTTTGAAGGACTGAGAGTGAATTTTAAAAATCTTCATGAGAAGTTTTTTATTCATAGTTTTCTGTCCTTGAGTCTCCTTGTCGACCTCTCCACAGATTAACACTACTGCAGCACATTTCTTTTCAAAATGAGCCCTCTTTGCTCAAGTCATGCTGATGCAAAACCTTCAGCCTGCTCCTGTCCTATAAGCAAAGATCCAGGCCCTCTCTCTCATTAAAAGATACACTTGCATCATCTATGTAAAGCAATTGTAGTTTTGGACAGAGGGTTGTCAACACCTTGGTTCTTACAGGGTGGCTAGGTCATGGTCAGGTTGTTATGACCACACATAGATGAGGTAGATGAGGACCAGTAGTCGCAGAAAGTCCTAACATGTATCGGAGGCATTCGTTTTAAATTAGACGACATAATCTGAAGGCCTTTATTAATCTCTGAACTAGCTGTAGTAAGGTGTTGTACTGGTTTTATTGTTTAAGAATTTTAGTCAGGATACTTTGGAAATTAACAAACATGTCCTAGTTGGTAAAGGCAGCTAGTCATAATTTCAGTTAATTTTTAATTTTTATGTAATTTTAGATTAATTTTCAAGTTTCATTTTATGGTATTTTTTGTCACATAAGCGAGGATGAAGACAATTCCCATGCCAGGTAGAAAAGTTCAGTCATAATCAAATATAAAACTCAAACTTAGTTTGAGCCGCCTCTGACATGGGCAGCGACACCTTCCAGTAAACAAGGTTGCTCCAAGCCCCATCCAACCTGGCCTTGAACACCCCTCCAGGGATGGGATATCTACAGCTTCTCTGAACAGCCTGTGCCAGAGTCTCACCATCTTCATAGTAGCGAATTGTTTCCTAATACCTGATCTAAATCTAGCCTCTTTCACTTTAAGGCCATTCCTCCTTGTCCTATCACTCCATCCCCATTTAAAAAGTCCTTCTCCAGCCTTCTTGTATTCCCTCTTTAGACACTGGATGTTTAGAAATATCCAACTTTCTATTTTTTAGAAAAATTGTGTGTACTTCATGAATTTTCTATATATGTATTATGCCTGGAATTTTTAAAAATTAATTTATATTGGCCTAGGGATTTTTTTGGCATCCTGTCATAATAAAGTGGCTTCAATTGATTGAGAGCTTATTATTTTTACTTCTGTAACACTGAAAATTTCAGGTATTCAACTTGCAGTGTATTCCCTTTTCAATCTTATCAGCGTCCAGTCCTAACTACAACCTTTACAACGTCCATTTACTGAGAGAATGGACATTGGTTTGCCCTTTTAATTGCTGTTCCTCCTCCATACTTGTTTTTCCTTCCTTATTGTTTCTTTTTTCTTTTTTTTTTTTTAAATAACGAATGTCAGTAAGAGGTTAAATCATTCTGGGTAATCAAGGTCTAAGAATTAAAAAAAAGCAGCATTCAATCTTGATTTCTCTTTGCCGCCAATGTAAACATACCCTAAAAGAAAATTGCAATATACCTCTACACTATAAACATTCTATTAGGAAGCTAAACATCATAGCACTTATTGTGCTGAGAACCTTTGGTTTTCACAACCAAAGAGCAGCTTTGATAAGCTTATCCAGGCTTTCCAAGTTGTGGAGCTGAGGACCTAAATCAAGAAATTTTGCTTTAGTTTTTCTGATAATTGTGAAATAATGTAGAAGCACTACAGTGCTTCTTTAGGTTTAAGTTAGAGGCATAGTTTTTGGCAGACTGTGAATTAATCTTCAGCTGAAAAAAAAGAGTCTACTCTCCCACAACAAAACTGAGAGCATATAAAAAAGAAAAACTCATTTTTGAAGTTTACTTGATACATAGAGGGCCAGAGTTTCTTAATTTTTGTATCATCTTTCAGTTAGTCTCAGATTAGAAGTTCATATAGCCTTTTTTCTAGTTGTGGATAGAGTTTAATATAGAATCAATTCAAATTGTAAAAAATAATCATGATGACATTATGAAGAATCTCTTTTATACTACAAACTGAACTCTCAAAAAATGTAGTTCTTGAACATAAAAGATTAATATCAGTTGTGGGATTACTTTCCAGACTAGCAATTTCTGTAAAAGTAATTTTGTAATTAAATTTAGCACTATCTAGCACTTTCAAAAAAAGAAACTATAAATCTATATAGAGACAGGAATATATTGTAATCAACTTAGAAATCCTTTAGCTTGTCTCTCTCAAACACTGTTGTCACATCCACAGAAATAATAGGGAGACTGCAGAGATTTTAAATTTTTTTTTCTACTTTCATCTAAAATCAGTTTTAACCAAGAAAATGACTGACAGGGCCAGGGCTAGAAGGGTTGCTCTGGAGGTGGAGAAAGGACAATTATCTTTTTTACAATGAATCTCCACAAATATGTTTGGTAAAAGTAGTTTAACGGAATATTTTCAGATGATGCTTGGTCGGATATTTAAAATGCATAAGAGAATTATCTTATTAAACCTAGAAAAATCTGCTTTGTTTGGATTTTGGTTTTCTTTAGTTATGCTTAAATAGGGAACGTTATGGTTATGCTTAAATAGGAAATAGTATACACTATTCCCGTTGAACTGTTTCGAAGGAGTTGAATTCCAGGTTCAGATCCTCTGTTCATATCTAACAGACGGGAAATATAACACTAACCTTTTCATAAAGCGCTTTGTGATCAGATGATTAAAGGAACAAGCCAATATTAAAATTAAGCATTACTTGCTGTGATGGGGCCACTAACAAACATGACAGGAGCAAAGGGACTGGGAAGTAATGTAGAATAGAAACTGTAGTGAAGAAAAAAGCCTGAAGCAGAGGACACACAAGAAAGACCTTTAGATATGTCCCTGGTGACTTAAAAAATCCTCTTGGTTGTTTAACACCTGTGTTGTGAAGGTTGAGCAGGGCAGGAATTATTGAGGTGACTGGGGAAAAGAGAGAGCCTTGCAGGTACTTGCCCCCCAAGAGCCCCAGGTTTTGTCTTGGTGGAAAAGGCTGTGCTTCAGGGGGAGTCAGTGGCAGAGGGAATTGCCAGGGGGAACATTCAGACAGCAAGCTGCTATCCCATGTCCAGAAAGGGCAGCTGCTGTGCTCCTCCTGAGTATTGTGTCTTGTCTGTTCAGTGGGGACTTGGTGCCTGAGGTTTGTTCCTGACTGTGTTGAGTGGATGCCAAGTACACCTGAGGGTTATGCAGCAGTTTGTGCTGTGAAGAAAACTTTGGGGTTCTTCTGAGAAGGAAGTTGTAGAGTTGTCTAACTGGAAAAATGAGCAAATTATATATACTTTGGCACTCTTAATTCCAGTAGAAGTCCAACAAATTCCTTCATCACACAATTAATAGATACCTAATGGCTCCTTATTTTATAACTTTATTTAAACTCTTTCCTGTTAAATATGAATAGTTTCTCTAGTACTTAGGAGTTTATAATCAAGAAAACCCAATGACAGACAAATATCATCTTATGCATCTCTGCTGAAGTGGCTAGTACAGGCAAAAACATCCAATGGAACAAGATCGTTGGTTATGCAATGTCAATCCTCTGATAATTTTTCCTTTTAGAAGACTAAGAAGTAAGTGCTCAGAATTTTCCTGCTTTGTGATATGGACTGAAGAGTTTGTAACAGCAAAACTAATTTCATTTGAGGTAACAGCTCTGACGAGAAGGAGAAAAGTTTTAGGATAATGTGCTGCTGCATAAGTATCAAGAAAGATTGTGGCATCAGCACCACAAGGAACACACGGATTATAACATTTCTACTGAGACCCTGTCTCAGGAAAGACACAGCTGGACAAGTTAAAACACAAACAAAGCCAATTTACCCCTTTCTAAATCCTTGTCTCACTCCTGCACCCAATTCCTTCCCTTCAACTTGTCTTTTACTACATGGAGTGGCAGAACAGAGAGGTCTTCTTTTACAGATTAATATGGGATAAAAAGGATTTCTGGCTTCTTCTCACTCTGAGTGAAACCAGAATTTTCTTTCCTCACTCAGAAAACTTAAAAAACCGCATCAACAGCACCCCACCCCCCATTTGCCCAAAGCACTCTTTTGCTTTCCCTTTTCTGAGTCACAAAGCAGTGCAGTTGTTTAGGACTCTTCTGTCGCACCTCGAAAAACGTGTGACTTCTAAAAGGAGAATGAAGTAAAATTATACAAGTCAACACAACATCTAAATGATAAGTAGCCTTTAAAACTTTTAACTCAGATAAATGCTGATAAAGGCCTCAATAAAAGTTAATGCTCCTGGTTGATTCTGATGGAAAAAAATTGTAAAATGTCAGCCTCGTAATAAATGCACTAAAGGGTGAATGCCACATTTAAATAAATAAAGTCTTATGTCTGAAAAGCAAGAACACTAAAATACATGAGTACATAATAAGAATGTATTAACCTGATAGGCCTCATCTGCTTGCTCACAGGACTGTGAAACAGGAGTAAATCTGAAGAACTGGAGAGTTACACATGCATGGATAATAAAAATGAAGTGAAATGACATATAGGAACCACAAGTTACTTGGACATCAGCAACTGATTTTTTTTTTTCCCTAATTGGAAAAGTTTCTGTATAACAACATTTCTTTCCTTATTTTCTGGCATGTTTAAACTTATGCAGGAGGAAAGTTTTTCAGCATTTTTCATATCAATGAGAACATTAAGATTTTCAGTATAGCTATAACTTTTGCTAAGGTATGTGCACTCAGCTGAAGATGTAGAAAGTAGTACATGTTAAAAGTTGGATAGCTACTTTGTACAGGGAGATCACAATCTGGTTGCAGAAATCACTTTGTGATTAACAGTTGTAAGGGTCATACATTTAGACTGAAAAATAATCAAACGGTATGACAAATATCACAAGTATATTTTAAGACTGTATCTCAAGGTTTTGACATTTGAGAATATCGTCTGTTTGATACTCGGCTCATTACATATTGCTTCTCATTATTCAATGCAAATATCACCCTGCTGTGGTATATTTATTGTACAACCTCATCAATGTGTAACAGTTTGACAGCAATTATTAATTTCATTTCTTTCTGGCTGTTGACTTAAATTCATTTACTCTTCCCACTCTTAACATTATTTACTGAAAATAATTGAGGAATGAGAATGTCATGACAGAAACGTTATAATTTCTTCCCCTTTGGTCAATGAAAATGCTTCTGCCATCATTCGGTGTGCTTTGATTGTATAGCTAATGTCCAGTAAATGACAGGTGTTCAGCTGTACCCCAAAGAATATATCCTCCTCCTTTTTCAAGACTGGAGAGCCCCTCTTTCATTCAGACCCTCAGAACCTGCTGAAAGACTTCCATGCTCACTCAGCTAATGTGAAAGGTCTTCTCTTGCGACTTTGCCCTTCAACACTCAGAGTGGCTCTTGTCCTTAGTTTTATGTGAGATATAGAGTGGGTAATGATCTTCCAGAGTAAATTATTTCTGGTATAACACCCGCTGCAATTATTCTCAAATGCTCTTTTCCCCTACAAGTCACCTGATATACTGTATGTGAGATGCCACTCTCTCACTCCCCCTTACTCCTTGTTTTTCCCCGTTCTCCACCAAAGCATTAAAAATTAAGCCTTTAGGGAGATAGTTTGACTCCTTCTGAAAAAAAATCAGAGTGGAGTTGTATAGAAAGCAAATAAATATACTCACATAATACAATATGTGAACACATAGTAGCATTAAAGTTTTTGAAATGTTTGTGTTTTGACAAGAATCCAGGAATAAAGCAGCTATGTACAGAAGAAGGCACAGAAAGAGTGTGACTCACGGATTTTTAGACTAGGAGTTTGGATACCATCTTAGAAACTTTTCCCTGAGTAGCAAGTATTGACTGACCTGGCCTGTTTGCTGTGTCAGGCATTTCTGCTTTTCTGAGTGAAAGAAATTTGGACACCTGAGAGATTGCTCTGTTTCCTCCTCCCTCTCCCCTACTTAACTTCTAATCTAAGCTTTATGGCATTTGTTGACTTGCAACCTGTTGATGTGATACTGATGCTCATAAGGTAGAGACGATTTATTGTATTACAATGTGATTTGTTGATGTGTGATTTTTCTTTCTATCACTAGATTATTTTATTGAGATCATAAAATGAAAATCAGTTTTTCATTTCAACCTCCCACTTGTTCCCCTTTAATTTATTGAAACAATCCTGCAAAGAGTAAAAGAGATTCATTTCCAGTGTTTTTAAAACAGGAGAGCAGTTCTAAGGATAAGAAAAAGTGTTTTACAATAGAGATGAAAGAAAAGTTGAGAAAATGGGAAATTGAATGCCCTCACAGTGTATTATTGAATATGTTCAACTTTGATGAAGCACAAAGGCATTGCTATATATTTTAAGTTGGCAGGTAATACATTCCGAGGGACAAAAGAAAATACAAATTAGAGTAGTTACTTTTTCCTTTTTCTGATCTGTTGATGAGAGAAACATGCAGTGGATATCATTAAAAACTTGGGCATTATCTCTTCATAGTAATTAAATCAACCACAGTGTTGATCTGATATCTTAGACTTGGAAATAACAGGAAGAGTGCAGTAAAAATAAATGCTTAATGGTGATATTTTGTGCTTAAACAAAGAGTTTATACTGCAGCTAGAAATGACAGCTAATTATGTGACCATTAAATAGGAAATTAACTATGCAAATGTGCTATCACTTGGTCACCTTCTTTGTAATGTAAACGGTTTTGTATATGAAGGTCCTTTTTCTGATGTTTCTATATGGATTTCTGTTGATAGGTGACATGAACTCTATTGGTCGGTGTCATGTCCGTGCTTTTTTAAGTGAGAATGTAGATGGGAACAATTTGGGTGCAAGGGCTGTCATTCTAGTGTGTTTGCATGATACCTGATGTAGCCAGGCAGTTATTTGGCTGGAGGTACTGCTACAACTATCATAAATATTGCTCAAAAGAGTGATCTACCATCTTCTGTGTGTGTACACAGTATAAATGACAGAAAGCACATCATGGAATTAAACAAGTATTTTAATTTTTGGAAGTTAAAGAACTGTTCTGGTTAGAAGGCAAAGCATCAAAGGAAAACTCAGGTTGCTGCTAAAGTTTTTTGTTAGAAAAATATCTCCAAGAGATTTTGAAATGGAAATATTTCTGAAAGCATAGCCAGATGGAAGGAGCTGCATGATGCTGATGTCTGCAGGACCTGAAGGAGACAGATGGTCAGCAACTTAAAATGTTGAATACTTTCAAATATACATGGGACAAAAAAGAAAGAGAATAAGAATCGAAAGAGAATAAGAATCCAATGAATAAATAACCCTTGATGATCATAACTCTCCAACTTATTTGAAGTGTGTGAGTCATCTGAATGCACTCCATTCAAACTAAAAACTTCCATGAGAGGACTCAAGGCTCACAAGACACCCAAGATGAATTGGAGCCTCATCTGCTGCTCATAAAATGGTGCATTTGTAGATGAAGATGATAAGTTAAAACAGAATTTTGATGTGATCATACCTCAGAGATAGATAAAAACCTATCAACTGTAGATGGCCTGACCCTAGAGAAGGAAAATGGAACAGAGTGAATGCACAGCATGCCTTAGGAGCTAATGAAAATACTGAAAAATGCCTGTGAGAAGAACAAGCATCTGGATAGCCACAAACAAGAACATAAGTGACATAAATGCTAAATCAATGATTTCATACTCTGGTAAGAATGAGAAAGAAGGAGCATGGAAAAGATGAAGAAATACCTATACTGAATATGAATTATATGACTTTAATCCAAAACATAGGACACATACATGCACCTAGGAACAGCAGCTTTTTGTTTTATTGTGGCACATCTGATAGCTACAAGATCTCATAAGTAAGGGAGTATATACCAATGATAAAAAGTAAATTGGTAATTAATGGTAGGGCATCAAAATTGGGCTTGACTCCCGTAGAAGCCACAGAGACTGAGGTACCTGGTGCAGTCAGAATGAAGAAATCTAAGACAGCCAGAATATTTTGAAAAGATCCCGAATATTTTGTTTTAATAATTTATATGGATGCTACCCGTAGTTAGATTACTGAGATGGAAAACATTAGCTCAGTGAATGGCAGTGGAAACACAGCCAAACAAATCAGGACGATTTTGATGTTCTAGATAGCCACCAGGAATTTAACCAGCAATTTTGAAAGCCAAATTATAACTGTAAAGATGAATCACAATCACTAGACTAAATTCTAAATTTCCAAGTCACTGACTTTCAAAGTCCTCTGGCTGATCTTGAAAAGAGTGGAGTTGATAGATAGATCATGAGGATTCTCACTGCACATCTTTTCTTCTGCAGCAATTGAGATTATAACAGATGCTTCCAGCCTCAGAATGTGAAGAACAAATGTGACAGGGACTGAGATAAACCTATTGTGCTAATTGGATGATCATTTAGAGTGCTCTTCCCTTCTCAATGCGTTCCAGCTTGCAGAGTTTCAAACCAAAGCCTTTTGCAATGGGTTTGTCACCCACAATGAGCTCACCTTAAGGTGTGTCTCCTGTGTGTGCATCAGGGACCATTCACAGGTTGAGGAGTCAGCAGAAAAACTAATTCAGGTTAAGTAAAAGAGAGGTATATCTTGTGACCCTTGAAATTTTTATCAGCATTAGGCCTCAAAGGATGCAAGAGATATAAATGAATCAGCTGTTCTCAGCATGATGTAAGGCATTGTTATCTAAACTATGATACCAGACTGAAGCCTCACTTGTGGGGTATGTAAGAGATGGTTTGAAAATCCCNGTCTCTCTCTCTTTTCTGCCTCTCTCTCTCTCTCCCTCCCCTATTGCACAAATCGTGTTGTTGGCACTCAATAAAGGTGCTTTGATTTTGATTTAAACTCAAAAATACTTGTCCCTGTTTCTTTTGCACCCTGAGATTCAATAAACGAACCATCACGACCTCCGCTAGTACTAGCGGATCGTGACAGGGTACCATCCCAATGAACCCACAAGAGATGCACAAACAGTGGAAATTAGTAGATAATGACATCTTTAGATGAAAGGTGTTTGCTCATCTTCTTCTTGTTTCCATTTGTTTGGGAAGATGTTCAAAATGCAAGCTTTGCAAATCTGAGTTTCGTTGTTAAATAAAAAACACTTAAAAAGGAGACTGATATTTTCTGTGCAAGTACATGGTGTTCTTGTACCCATTACTCTTGATCACTCACAAAAAACTGTAGGCAAAAGTTAAAATTGCACAGAAAAGGAAGAACAAGAAATATGCCATGATGAAAAGGAAATCTTAGGTCTGATACAGAATAACTACATGCATAATTTGATAGACTACTTAGTGGAGCATGGTCATGTGAGGTGTTGGCTCTTCTTTCACTATCAAATCCAATAGACTGATTTTTAAGGCAAAAAAAAAGGTGGAAAATTAAGATAATTCAGTCAGAACTTCCCCATCTCACTTGGCAGAAATCATCACCCATGAATACCATCTATTAACAAAATCCCCACTCAATACTACCACCCTTATCAAATTCATATATGGCTTGTTTAAACTATTTTTAGACTTGAATATTATTTTGTAACCTACAAGAGCTGTTAAAACTACAGGGTAATTTTGTGAATTTCAGTGTTAATTACAGCTTTCAGATCTCTATTAAGTAATCCTCCATCTTTGCCAGCATATTGCTAAGTTAACAATTTTTAACTTTCAGCTTCAGGACTTAAAAATGTGAGACTTCATTCCCATTTACACCCATAATGTATTTTATTAGTCAAAGAGAAGATCTATAGTGTGTTTTTTTTATGCACTTGACTCTTCTGTGAGTCCCTCATCTTCCTAAAAAGTCACAATGCATTAAACTTAGTAGTTTAGTTTTTCTTCCTCAGGATTTACGTTGTAAACTGACTTATGCCTTTAAATTTAAAAAAAAAAAATTATGAAATATATTGTCAAGGTTTTTTCCAAGGCAATTACATGAGTGCTAAAATTAACACTTCTAAGAAAATGGTTAATGGTTAAGTGGTAAATTCTACAATAAGTTTTGTCTTGGTATTTAATTCTCTTAATTTTCAAGCCGCTATCACTTTTTCATGTGAATATCTATATTGTTGTGTGTCCTTGTACTATTTTATATTAGTATTTGATTTACATGAATTGTGGAGTCTCATAAGAGAAAAGCTGGTGCTTAGTCCCATGCTCTTTTTAAAATCCCATGTCTTTCATTTTTGTCTGTTAAAGAATTATTTCAAAGCATTCACACCAAATTCTTCAAAGAAGAGTGTTTCCAAATTATCCTCCCAGAACTGTATTTTCCCCCTCTTTCTTTGAATCTATCAGCTATGGGCAAAGAAAAGGATATTTAGAGAGTCTATGCTATGAGTCCCAGACTGTCAGCTCTAACTGGAGCAAGGAGTATCTGAAGTGTTGCTAATGATTGGTATAGGAGAAACAACAACTGAGCTAATCAAAAAGGCACACAACTTCTGTTAATTGTTTGAGTTTGAGAAAACATTTATTTGATTTTTACTGTCCATAACAGAAAGGGATTCCAGCATACCATGACTATGGTAAGATTAATGTTGACTATATTTAATTTGCTTTGTGGTGATTGTTGTTCAGATCTTGGTTGTCACATTCAAGAGATGCTTTTTCTTCCCATCAAATTCATGTCATGTCTCCATTGGGAAGGGCTTCATTTTAGCAACTCACAATTCTTCGTAGTGAGTGCCACGAAAATCTGGGGAGGTTTAAGTCACACATCGTAAGAAGTTCATTCTCACCTGGAACCTTTTAAACCTATTGGCCAGTTTGAAGCAGAACTGTCAGAAGAGTCATGGATGTTGACATCCTACAAATGTTGCGATTCTGAGAGAGACTCATTTAATAGAAAACTGATAATCCTCATGGAAGCTTGGTCCTGAGACACAAATCCACAGTAAAACAAGACTAGTTCTGCTGCTTGTTGAATTACTTGGAATAACACATCAGAGACAGAAAAGCTAAGCTGAGTTTGTTCAGTTCAGCTGCTCATGGCAAAATCAGTCACTTTTTGTTGTGGGTAAAGCCAGCTGCTGTGGAAGCATTATTCTGACAAGTAGAAGAAGATTGTGAGTTTTTTTGTTGTTTGTTTGTTTTTTATTTGAAACATGAGTGCAATTGCATTTTTTAGGACTATAGAAAAAAAAAAAATAGAAATTTAAGTCTCAAAACCTGTGGGTTTGGGGGTTTATCCAGGTTTTGTTGTTGCTATTCCTGTTTTCTAAATTCTTGTTAGAAAACGAAATGATAACTGTGTTGACTTGCTTGTGGTAGTTTTAACATGCTAAAAATGTCAGACCTTAGTCTGTTGAAATAACATCCAGGCTGAGTAATATTTTTCCTTAAATAAAAATTATAGAAAACAAAAAATATATATTTGCTTTATGTAATTATAACAATTCACACATCACATAATTTTTTTAAAAAACATATAATCTAAAGATTCAGAAATTAATTTTTTTTTGTTAAATATTACCACTTTTTTGATGAGACAAGCTTTTTGTTGTGAGCGGGTTATGGGAATACTTACATTTTTATTTGTTTCTTTCTATTTTGTCAAAAAATAAAAATGGCAACTGAAAAGTTTCACTTCGGAGATCAGTTTAGCTTCAGCCCACAGGAAGGACATTAGTTGATCAATTCAAAGGAGAAGATGCCACACTGTATTTCCTCAAACCAAGTTCCCACTTTTTTCTTTTATTTTTTTAATTCTTCCTCTTTTGCTTTAGTCACTCAATTTTACTCTCTTGAAATGCCAGTATTCTTGCATTTGGCAGTACTACTTTCTCCTAATTTAATGGCTTGTATTGTTTGACTTTCTGCCTTGAATCACAGATTTGTGTATAAAGGATTTGCTAGTCATATGTTTCATTTCTGTATGCTCCTCCTATTTCTCATGTAATGTTGATCTACCTGTACATTGTCATATTTATTTTGATATGGGTAGGAAATAACTCTATCTGTATTCACAGTTAACCCAGACTGGTAGAGCAAATATCTTTTGGAGACTAAGTCCTAAAAAAGAATAATCTAGTACACAGGAATAGCTGGGCAATTTTTGGCATAAACATAAAGGAAATCTGAGCTCACATAACTTTAAGAGATTCATCAGTTAATGCTGTGTCATGCAGTGTTGTGATTATTGTAAGAGGAAAGAGATACTCATTCCTGTGTTTTCCCTGCCTTAAAAGTAGATAGTCCTTTCTGTGACTTTTTAGATCTTATTCACTAGAGAACAGGATGCTTATAGCGGCAACAACTTCATTCTTCAAAATTTGCAAATAGAGTCTCAGTCAGAAAGACTACCTTGGAGGCTACCCATGCACTTCTATAGTCTAAAAACACTTTCATGCGAAGTACTAAAGGTAGAGGAACTGTTAATTTGGTTGTGTTAACTTTTTTCCCCAGACATGCCTGCTACATGGGATTAGGATGGTTCTGTTACCTTCTAATGCATGTAAGCTCACATACTCTTTGTGAGGAGACTGAATGTAAGGTCCATAATCTACAGGGTTTCTTTAGTAATTTTCCAAAAGTATTGGCAGAATGTTGTCTTTCATAAACATCCATATGAATATGATAACTTCTTTTCTTTGACAGGGCCTGTTGCTTTGCCTAGAGTTTATTCCAGGGCATTCAGCTAGTCTCCTGAGAATTCCTTTTTTTCACCTACAGGTACCAGTCATATTATTGCTTACAAGGAATCCAATTAGCTTTGAAAAATATGAGAATGGCTCACCAGCATCTTATCAATCATAGATTCTTCATGCTTTCTTCTTTTTCTTACTGATTAAACAGATCTCATTAATTTCAATTTTATCTCCAGTGTAGTATTACACTTCTGTGATTTAGTCTCACTGCTGGGTTCCTCTCACTGAAAAAACATAAACCATTTCACAGCTTGTGCCCTCTATTACTCACCTGTTCCCTGCACATACAGAGTGGGTTTTCTTTGTCCCATTACCAGAGTTTTAGCTTTATATTTCAATAATTAACATTTCTTTTGATGGCTTGCCTTTGGGAATTACATAGTGCCATAAACCACTCAGAGCCAGAGTCCAGAAGTTTGCTTCATTTGGTGTCTAAGCAATGGCATTTCCAAGTAAGTCTCACAGTCTGATGAGGACAGTGTGACACAAACCTCTGCAGAACACAGCAATGGTCAGGAGATATGCTTTAATAACGAAGGCAAATCCTCAGCCTTTCTCTGAATATATCTGAATATTAAGGATTTTTTTTTATAGCGAGTCACCTTGTAGAAAAAGCAGCTAAATAATTAAAAAAAAAAAAAGCAGCAGACTATTTGTGGTTTGTGTGTGTGAGCATCTCTCATGCAACATATTAAAACACTTATTTTGCTGGAGTAACTCTGCACTGTCTTAGGAAATATTGTTCTTGCTGATGGGATTCAGAAAGGACTTAGAATAAATTTTTCAAAGAAAGAAATGTGCCTGACAGAAGCAGCAAATGAGATGATTACCATTGCATGGGAATTATTCCCTTTTTTCTCTTAAAACAAAGCAGATTGAACATAGTTTGTAAGTGTGTATCTTGGTACATCAGGGAAAAAAACACTTTTTTTCTGCACTGTTGATAAAACTTGCAGTAGGTTTACATTTTTAAAAAAATCCTTAAATATAACTTTATGTTCAGGGCAATTAATTTCAAGCTTACCTCTGGAGTGCCTGGCAAAAAAGACAAACAAAAATTTCTAAGAAAATTTGCTGAAGGGTAAAATGGGTCTGGGCAAAAAGGTTTACCTTCCTTTTGTAAAAGCCTTGGGGCGTAACATACACCAAAACCTTTCTGCTACTGCAAAATCCAAGTGGGAAAATAGCTGAGGGAAGGTTGAAGCACTGTGCAGGGAACTGCAGATGGTCATATGATGTTAATTGCAAGGGTTCCAGGGACTGGTCCACAAAGGATTCAGGAAGCCATGTAGCAGAAAATGGGATTCATAAAGTAGCAAGGAAGGAGGTGTATGAAGGAAAAGTGTTACTTCCACCAAACCTGACATTTCTGTTAAGTTAGTCGTACCTTTTTCCAGGGCAAGAGACATTTTGATTCACCTAGGAGGCAGAGGTGGAATAACTTAGAACCACAATACTCATTTCTATGGGATGAATACACTAATGATGTGTACCTCAGCACTGCTGTTCCATTTGGGAGTTCCTACATTCCACTCTGCACATGCTTTGCACATGCTCCCTCCGCACAGGCGTTTGCATGGTTCTGTTATCCTTTTAGGAGATATGTTCTTTTTGAAAACAGAATTTTCAATATCCACAGCTCAAATGCAGCGAGAGTGGCTTACAGTTGTGCCTCAGCTCAGTATGTTAACTAAACATGGACAAAGAATTGTCAACACTGATGAAACGAATCAAGAGAACATCCATGTTCTGCCATGCCTTTCATATATTGCATGATGTAATCTATGAAGAATTCCTTTGTATTTAGGAAAAAATGTGTTGGCTTAAGAGTACCTTCTCTTCTCTGCTAGAAACCTTTTTTGCCTTAAGCTGCTGTGCTTTCTGGATATATTCTTTAACCTCACACAGTGAATTTCAAGTCTCTGTAGAGCCATACTCTTACCAGCGTTAAGCATTCCTTTCATTTTACAGTAAAAAACTGCCACTGTGGAATTTCATACTTAGTCCCTTAATAATTTCCACTTCACAAATGTGGGCATATTTTATTTCCTCCTGCAAAGTAGGTTCTTCCAATCTTCTATGCTGCTACTAACAATAACTCAGCCCAAGATATACAGAAAATCCAAGGCTGAAATAAAACCTGAAAAAATCACCATGTTTAAGCATGCTTCAAATTTGGACATGTGCGATACAGACTGGACGTTTGCAAGTGTCATTTTCCTCAATGGCAGCTTTTGTACACCTCAGGCCTGATCCATGCCTGATGAGGTTAATTAACATAATGACCTCCATTTCCTTTTCTGGGTTATGTGCCAGGTTGCTCTATGTGCAGCTCTGTGTATATGTGCACAGATTTCAAAATGTCACTCTTACATTTGTGATTTTAATTTTCCACTTCTTATACTTGGAAGTCAAGACAAAAAGTGTCTTTCCCCTTAAAGAATGGTTACACCACACCCTTCACAGTCTCATTTTTATCAACTCAGGACAATTGGCAAAGTCCTTGTGAGAGATTAAAAGAGTAAAGCTGCCCTTGACCTGTACCTTCATTCTCTTTCAACAGATGCCTAACTGGTTCATTTGGTTTTAAAAGAAGTTTGAAGAATCCAATTACTTAATCTGTCATTGGAAATGTGTGAAGGAGCTTTTAGATAAAGTTGTACAAAAGCATGTTTTAATGCTCTGAATTTTTAGAAAGAAAATCTCTTTTGAATATCTTGCTTGATATATGTCCAAACTGGACAATGTAATAGTTTATACTGGAGAAGAGAACAATAACACTCCATGTGACAAAAGCAGAATATACAAGTAAGCTTTACCCAGGTTTGGGGACTTATGTAAGGAGGAATGTCACTTAAAATAGATGGTCTGAGGGAAAAAAAGGCTTGGGTTTTAGGGGTAGCTACAGCAGGAGGGGGACAGAAGGTCTGAACATTATGAGACACCCTAGGTTACAGAAACAGAGAGTAAAAAAAGGAATAGGGCTCTGTGAACATTGAAATTAAGCAGGAGACAGAATGAGGAAGATTGGGATTTTGCACTTCCTTACTGTACCTGCAGTACCTGTGACTTTCAGGAAGCATAGTGAATTTTGCTCAAGAGAGATATGTAATAGTGGGTATCAAATCATGGAGAAAGGCTTCAGGACAAAATCAGTTGTTTCAGGGGAGAAAGAATAGATTTATCCTGGGAAATCCATATATAATGGGAATGAAATGGACAAAGAGGTGTCTAGCTAAAACAGAAAGTGAAAAAGGGTAATAAGGGATCAAGGGGTGAATTTGAGACGGGAGCTTTACAAGGGATAATGGATGAATTGGAAAGGAAGTGGTACTCGAGGAATGGATATCAGGGGATTTTCTGGGCTGGGGAGATAAGGAAATGTACAAAAGATGGAAGATACAAAAATCTTATGGGAGAGTAGGAACGTGAAAGAAGAACATATATTTTGAAAGAGGTCTAAGAGAGAAAGGGTTGTGCCAAGACAAGGATAAGAGCAATATAAACGGAGTAATAGAGGAGGCAAACAATGGAAAGCTGGTAGGTCGTAAACTACAAGCACTCAAAGTATCTCTTTCTGACTGTGGCTGGAGTAACCAGTGAGCTGTGCTGCTCAGTGATGACTGAGCAGTTTTCCTTTACTCCTAGACTGTCAGTTTGGGAATGACTAAGGGTATCACTACTCTATCACTCTCTGTTGCTCTGATATAACTGTATTTCATTCTCATGGAGCTTGAGTTGTTTAGAGTTTTCCTTCACTAGAGCTAGTTCACAAGCTCAGGTAGACTATCACTAGTTCACTAGTCTGCAGTGCACTGATAACCTACCTCAGCTACTCTGGCTGCAATGATGCTTCTCTCTGAACTTGCTCATATAAAGAGTGTAAATATTGTCAGAATTTGCTTTAATTGTGTTAGATGAGAAGAAAATACTGACAATAGTTTTATTTTTCACTATATTTTAAAAATGTATGAGTTAGAGAGGAAATTAAAAGAATTATAATTTACAAAAATTGCAAAATAATTTTAATTTAGACTGTTGCAGCTAATGAAATAAATCCATTTATTTTTAATCCAAAGTTTCTCACGTTTGTGTAAGAGTTCTTTACTTTCTCCTTTAGAAGTAGCAGAGCAGGTTGGTTTGAATTCAGCGGCCTGAAGCTCCTTGGAAAACAAAGGCATAGGACAATGGAGGTTCAAAATATGGCCTTAACCCACGATATCTTTCCTCTCTGAAAAAAAAAGTAAATATTCTAATTTGATGGTTTCTTCTCAGAGGAATGCTGTATTTTAATTTGCTCAGCTCTGGAACAGCATCCTTAGCAGGTGTCCTCTTCTCTATGGTTTTGTTTTGGTTTTGTTCACTTTTGGGTTTGTTTTCTTTTTTTCTCAGAGAAAGACAGCTAAATTATGTTCTCAGGATGGAGAAATGCCATCATGGGGAAGGGCGATACAAAGGATGACTCTTTTGAGCCACGTTCAGTGTGTGAATATTTTGAGTGCAGATCATTGTGCTCATTCTTTTTCTTTTTCTCTCTTACCTTTTCTCTTATACCACTGGACTGTAGTCCATATAGAGGTCAGTATCTTTCGGCTTTGTCCTTGTCTTGGTTTTAAAAGACAGGTGTCTGTAAGGAAGGCAGGAACCTCCCTTGGAATGGAAAATGCAACCCCCTTCCTTTCAGATTATTATAATTTTGAAAATAAGGGGCTTTCAGGCAAATGTATGAGGAATAGGAATAACAGTTCTTTACTTATATATAACAAGGTAAACAAACAACAATAACTCTGGCAGTGATACCAAACAGAAGCAGTGACCCAGTGCCAGCCTCTCTCGGCTCTCAGGCCCTTTCCCCTTCGGTGCAGTGACGCTCACAGCCGGCAGGGGGCGCTGGCGGCTCCCGGTGAGCAGGGCGGGTGCGATGGTTCCCCCGCGCCTGCAGGGGGCGCTCCGGAGCGAGCTCGNAAGGGGCCAGTCAGCCGGGGCTCCTCCCCAGCGAAGTCCTTTGTCTCCCTCAAGTACCTTGGCAATGACTCCCTCTCAGCAATGTACATGTGTGGGGAAAAAATTCTTTCAAAAGAAAAAGAAAATAAAAAGAGAACTCTTAAAACCCCAACAGTCCTCTGTGGATTTTTGCAGATGTCTGAATGCACAACCTAAATGACATTTTAGAGAAAAGATGGATATATAGGCATTTGCATGAAAATGTAGATTCGTAAAACTTTTTTATTATTTTTTTTTCCTGTTTGTTTTTTTGTTTGTTTGTTTTCTGGCCATTAGAACTCTGGTTGGAGAATTAAGTAACTAATTTTTTTCTTCCCAGAAAAACAAGCTGGCCAAGCCAAGCTGTCTTCTGACAGTGTCAAGAAGTTCCACTTCTTACAGAGCCACTCTTCAATTTCTCCTTAGTATGTTTTTGTCCTTTTGCCTTTTTCAAAAATTACATCATCTCAAAAGCAATAGAACTTGGGCTTAGTTTTAATCCAATAACTTTTTAAAGTACTTTTTCCACAGTACTATTACAAATTGTATTTTTGACAGCTTCAGAATCATATTTACTTCATGAACTTGTTTAAGAGATTAGATCAGCACTGCAAGTTTTATTGTTTTGTTGATTTCTTTTCTGTGGTAATGTAATTGACAGGAGCTGATAAGCCTGTAAACTCAAAAATAAATACTGAGTGTACTTCCAAACTAATAGCCCATTCATCTTCATCTGCAGTGTTGTCTGTTGTCCCTGTGAAGAATTGCTCTGAGCTAGTGGTGGTGTTACTCCTGATATGAACCCTGTGCTTATACCTATGTACTTTCACAGAAGTATATAAGCAAGTGCTGTTGCATATTTTTCAAAGTATGGGCTTCCAAGTCCATTATGTTTTTATTCTCTACTTTACCCACGTTTTGGGCCCTGATTTTCAGAGAGTAACTTTGTGCCCCAATTGAGTGGCACAATACCATCTGCCTCTACTCTGTTTTTGCGTGACTATTCTGTCACTATTACTTCACCAAAGTTCACCCTGTAGACCTCCTTGAAAATTTCTTGTCCTGGATCCCAACACAACATCAAAGCAGTAAAGATGAATTTCTTTTCTGTAATATATAAACTCTTTAAGATTGTCATAAGTCATAAAGAAAATAAAAATCTTCCAGTTCTACTCAGTGTAGAAAGGTATCCAACACTTTTTTTTAAATTAAGTATATAATCCAGAACAGTGTTTCAATGCTATATTCCATCTTTCTTATTTTGATCCTTTGTTGATAAAGCAGAAAGTAATATTTAAATTTGTTTTAGTTACCACGTATGTTCCCTAGGAATTTGGGCCAAATGGCTTGCAGTCTTGAGTCCCTGCTTGACCCATCTTGCAAGCCTAAGATTCTGTAAGGGCACAACAAGGGCATGATTCTTCCCTTCTGTTCATGAGCTCAGCTTGTCTCAGTGTAGCGGCCATCTCTCCAGCTGCCTGCTTGTGTGCCTGAGAAAGGATCTCCATCTCTTTTTATTATCTTTCCCATGTTATAGGAAACGTGTCACAGATATTTTAGTCATTGTCAAATTTGACAGGAATCTATCAATCACTTTTTAAATGTTTGATCTGTTGTAGTGTGTTTTTCTCTTGTTCAGAGTCTAAATTAGAGTAAAAACAGTGAAAGAAAATAAGAATGCTTCCCATAAGAATATAAACAAATATATCAGTAGTTCAGGATTTCAGAGTAAAAAGAAGAAAAATTTACAACTGTTTCTTCACTATGAAAGATTCTCACAGAGATTAAGCTGTTGGATAGTTACATCTTAATATGTTTAACTCTCCTCTTTTTGTGCTGACACTCTTAGGGACATCATTCTTGAAGATAGATTACAATGTAAATATTCTAAAATAAAGAAATGACTGTATTCTCAGATACTGATTACCTGAAGGTAGCTTCTAGAAAATTGGACTGAAAGTAATTCTAGGTTATGAAAAGACCTTCTCAGTGTTTATGATATTGCACAGTTGCAAAAGGAGGTTATCACTGTACTTCAAACATTCATCATGGTAAGTGCATAAAATAAATCATCCTGACTGCGGAAACACTATTTTATAGCTATAAATTATTAGACTGTAAATTACCTTCTTGGAAAACATACTTTTAGTCTGGAAATCTCTCACAAGGAATCTTTATGATCTCATTAGGTTTCCCCTTTGTGGCAGAAATCTAAATAATTTAGCTTTTGATTACTAATTCATAGCAAAATAATTTGAGAATGTTTACATTTTATAAAGCTCATCCATTAAATTATATATCATCTGATATAATTTCAATAGGCATTTGTTCAATTTTTCATGCTTTACATATGATGCCATTAGCACAACAATACCCCACATGTAGAAATTGCAGAGAAGCTCTTTATTTTTAAGCAGAAAGATGCTAATGAGTATTTTGAAGCAATATAATGTAACTTTGCTTGTCCTTTCTAATTCTACCTCCCCACATATCTTCTTGATAATTTGTACTGTAACCTTGTACTTTCATTTACTACTGCAAACTACTAGCAATATGGAAAGAGAATAAAATATATAATACTTCTGTCAAGAGGGATTTATAGTGGCTACTTAATCTTGTTGGCAGCAGCAGAACTTGGGTTGTTTCTAGTGAAATGCTTGGAGAATCAGCTTAAAGGTGAAACATAATTTAATGAGGCATCACTGTGAACAACAAGGAAACTTTTTTCTTGTAGTTGGATATGAGGTCAAGGGACAAAGGGTGTATGTGCGTGATGGGGATTAGTACCTGTGCAATGGTAGAGGGCTGCACAGCCTTGTGTTGGGTGAAATGCAAGCCTAGAGCTTTTGTGTAAGTGTGGTGTGATTGAGGAAAAGCAGCAAAAAGTAATTTTGATTGCTTACTTATGTATTGCACTGAACAACATAGAATCCCTTCCTATGAGCATTTATTGGAATATAATTATTTCAAAAAATGTTGTTCCACTAATGCAAACTAGAAGAGCTTGTGTGTTCAGGTTCAGTGTCAGCGTGCGTGGCAGAACTTGGCCTGTATTGATATTTGGGTTGGCTGTGTATTTCTGTTTTGCTTTCATTCATTAAACTCCATCTTTGAATATGCAAGTTATTAGAAATGCTTCATTGAATTTGAAGCTAGGTCAAATAATATTCATAGGATTGCTTGCTTAAAATCATGCTGTAATGCATATCATTAGTGCTTGTTGGCAAACAACAATAATGGTACAGGTAACTGTGTTGCAGATTACTTCTACTTATTGCTTGAATCTAAGACTTGGAAGAGCTACAAACTGAGAGATAAGAAACCTACAGAATTGTTTACTAATTTTTTTTCCACTTCAAGTCTCAAATGAGAAATCCAGTGTGTAAGCTTGGTCTTCTCTAGCACAGAAAAACTCTAAAGGTCCACTTTACCTTATGCATGACCTTTACTGAAAGAGGAGGATAGACCTCAAGAGTCTCATGTACGGCGTGTTTAAGATACAAGAAAGATGCTCTATTTGAGTGAAAATTTGTCAGGGAACTTATGGCTTTTGTACTCTACAGCCTGGATTTGCAAATGTGCCAGAGTTGTCTTTTTAGTTGTTGAACATAGACCTTACTCTGTGTTCATTCAAGGAGATTTTAAATTTGTCCTATTTAATTGTTCATTTAAAGCAACCTGGTGGTTTCTGTGAATTATTTTTTTTCTACTTCTTTTGACTCATTAATACCTTATCATCTTGGGCTACTAATATCTGCCTCCAGCCTGGCTTTCAGGGAACCTAAGCATCCACACAGTAACTCATGCTCATGCTTTCACTTTTTCTCTATGCAATCCAGAAGAGTGATTTATTTGTGTAGACACAGAGCAAACATAAAATGTTCAAAGTGATAGTAGTTTATACTCTTATGTCTAGAATTGGGCCAATGATATTTCAAGCAAGATGAATTACTTTGGAACTTGTTTGCTGAAACTTCTGTTTCAATCTTCTGTCTGCAATTTTTCTTGCAGCTGACTTATATTCTTAAATTCTGTCATCAGAATTATATGCTAAATTAAGTAATTTAATTATTGTTCTCTCTCATGAATTTCTGTGGTTCCTTGTAGGACAGTGGTATGTAGAGAAATGGAAAGGAATTTGTCATTAGTTGTAGGGTAATTTGCTTTTCCTGTTTTTATGTGGATGACTGTCTGTTATAGATGCATGAAATATCCCTTTCCTTTCCTTTCCTTTCNAGCCTGCACAAACTTTTACCAGACTTCTTAGTGCTAGGTCAAGTATTTGCAAATTAAAAATTGACTTTCTGTAAATATTATGTTGTAATTGATATAACTTGCTCATACCCTCAGTGCACTTTCTGATACAGTATTTTCATTACATACTTTTCAGAAAGCTGGAAAAAAGGAAAGAAATCCAGACCATTAGATAACTTCTGATACTGGACACAGAACTGAATTGAAGTACAACCAAAAGAAAGAAGAATAATTCCTGAGGCAGGGTTTTAATATCTACAAATATGTTTGCTAGGGTAGTACCTAGGCTAGTGATAACAAGAAATTAGCTACAAGAATTTTGCTGAAAAGATAAATTTAATTTTAATCATTTGAAGTTCAAGCAATCAAACCATATATGTTCATCAATCATTGTGGATGATAATGTAGATTGGAAAAATTACTTATTTCCCTTTAAACTTATGAACAGGTTATTTTCAGTAGTTCCCTGTGCTTTGGCAATCTTTTCATAAACTGCTTTATTTTCACATGAGTGCTCCAGAATATGTTTCTTCATTCATACTCATACTAAAGAAGCTCTAGTTTTTGTTTGCTTTGTGTTGAAGGGGACTCCCTAAAGGACAAAGATGACAGGCTGTAGGTAGAGGCCTTACAGTGGGGAGTCTTGGTCTGAGAGAAAGCTGGGTAATGGCAGAGGTCAGCTCTGCTGATTGGAGACTGTAGAAGGTGTAGAGACCAAATTATTAAGTTTGGGGCTGGACTTGTCTGAGATAAAACAGTCAGAGGTTGCCAACTGGTTGTGTGCTGGTTTATTTTTTTTAAAAAAAGGAAGGTTTATTTTTTTTAAAGGAGAAGAGCAAGGAGAGAAATCCAAAGCTGCCTTTCTGATTTCTAACATTCCTCTTCTCCATCAAAAATAGCTTGATCAACTACCTAATCTGTAGCTAGGTGTCTATTTTTTTCTTAAGAAGAACAAAGTCATATGATAAATTACAGACCATAGGATATGAAGTGAATAATCATCTCAAATTCAATGGAGCAGAAAAAAACCCCTGTTTGACATACAAGAAAATGAAAACACTGTGAAAATATAGAAGGACCAGTGGTAAGCCTTCAATAAGGTCTTTAAAATTTGTATTCACTATATGGGAATTTACTCCATATCCAATGGCATTCTAGTGTTAGACTTCAGTGTGGGTCAGATTTCTTCATTTCAGAAGCAGAAAATGGTAACTGTAGATGTGCCATATTAATGTTCAGGTCACTTTTAAATAGGATAGCTGTGCATGTGTCCTGTGGGATCATTGTCATAGACTGGGGATAGGTTTGTTTATAATGAAAGATTGTGTTTTTTAACAACTCTGACCTCAGTTCTAACCCCTTATATATTGTGGGACTAATTTAAGAAAAGACTGCCGAATTTGAAGCCTGGACAGACTTCAAAACTTCCACAGAGTTCCTGACCTCATAGATTACTGATAAGGATTTTAGCATGTAAAACCTGAGAGATTATTCCTCCCTTTTGCTGTATAATGATGCCATATTATAGGAAGTTTCATTCCTTAATTAAGTATAAAAGCAAAGGTTGGGCCTTTTTAAAGCATTCAATACATTCCTTTTTAGAGAAATGACTTGAATGTGAAAATATTTTTGTCCTCACCACCATCACTATTTTAGTGGTTATAAGGCCAGCCTTAACTGCCCTTATGAAGCATGCTAGTCACAGCTGATCATGAAAGCTAAACCCTGCTTGCATATGTTATGGCCTTTGTGGCTTAACAGCCTCATCTGAGCAAGATCGTTCCAGACCGAATCCTTTTCCTTCATTGCTCTGATGCATTCACTTGTTAAAAATGTATGTTGTGGGAAAACATGCCACTGAACCAGCAATGCAATTGCAATTATTGGGAGACTTGAAAAAAATATGTAAAAAATGAAGTGTTTTACACGGCATTTGACAGGAAGCAGTGTAGACACTTTTCTACAGAACAATCATGATTGTGTCATGAAGGACTTCGGTTTTTAATTCCTCTGTTCTGAGCATGAATCCTGGGTGAAGGACAATAAGTAGAGAAATTAAGTTATTTGTGAAAAGAACACAGGCAGTTATTCCTTACACAGCAGGGCTGGGGCTTCTGCAGTTTTCTAGGTATTTATTTCAAGTTTTCTTCAGGATGCACTTGGAATTTCTGGCTTTGGTCTTCAAAGATATTGAGGATGATTTAAATGACACATATACAAGTATGTGGATCTGGACCTCAGGCTTCAGTCCTGAAATATCCTGCTCTTACTTGAACTTGATATTGCAAGAAAAATTTTGGACCCAGATAACCTCATAAAATCAGAGTATAAGGATGAAACTTGAGACTTTGTCATTGCCCTTAGCATTTTTATTCTTTAAACTTAAACACTAGGGCACAGTGATAATGTTTGCTTCCAGTTTTCTAAACATACTGGAGACCTGTGTGCCATCTCTCTTTATAAGCACAGTTGTCAAATTCACAGAAAACAATATATTAATACTTGCTTGCTTAGGAAGGAAAAAAGTTACCAAATTTATTTAAAATAAAATAGAAAAGAAGTCCTTTACTTTCCAAATGTTCATAGATTTGATTAATTTTATCCAAGTAAACATGGCTTCGTATCTCTGAAAAAAAAAAAGAAATTTTCTTTGACTTAGATCTACTGTAAAAATTTATTGTCAAAATCTGTCCACAGAGGTCAACTGAGTCATTGATTTACATAGATTTTGGATTTTCACTGGTTTTGATTTAATTGAGGCCATTACTTTTTGCTCTCTTTTTTTTTGCCACTGGTGTTATTTGTATGAGTAGGAAGAAGAGGGCTGCTCTGCAAATTAAAGAAAATGATTGAGAGGATCTGTTTTTCTGTTTTAATGAGCACTTAGCAAGGTGATCTTTCACAGAAGGATTGCTAAACAACGTTGTCAAAAGAGCTTTATTTTTGGGAATATTTACTTTTAAGGCATTAGTGGCATTGTGAGAATAGGTACAAGATGAGGAAAAAGCCCTTGAAAAATGATGTTTGTGTCACTTGCTTTCAATTAAACATAAGAACTTGGCAAATAACTAAAAGCCAGAAAACTTATTCTAAGCTAGGTCAAACCAAGGCGAAGACATGAAAAGAAAATCCAAATATGACTGCATTTTAAATTATTTGCTCTGTATCTATCTATATAAATACCTTGTTTAGTGAGCACTAGCCTTTCCAATTATTGAATCAATTTTTACATGTGTACACAGAAATGTGTTGTCAGAGCATATATGTGTAAAAGGAGTCGGATATTTATGTCTTGCCTGTTGAGAACAGTTTAAAAGGAGCTTTAGCATCACTATTCTCTACACATATTTCTCTGACATTATAAGTAATTCATCTTGGTACTTATGCTGCGAGGAAGCTGTTTTAATAGTGCTTCTAGTGCACTTGAAATGGCAAGGCTGGCATGTTTTCTGACATGCCAGCCACCAACACTCACCAATCCTGCCCTGTGGGTGAGCAGCCCCTCTCTAAAAGAGCAGTGATTGCTCTTCTGCAATATTGTGGGTATGGTTTTTTCTAGACTACTAGTTATTTGTTTCATCCTGAAAATAAAGGGCTTACATGCATCTCTTTCTTGAAAACCTTGAAAACACAACTCATTTCTGTGGAGAATCTCTCTGGGAGAAAAGTTGCTATTCTCTGCAGGGAATTAATTGTTTTCCAATGCCAGTCATGATCTGAGAGTGCCTTCAGGATCTGTCCTCTCAGAAGAATGAGCGTCATCCTTGCTAGGTTTTTGTACCTAGCAGCTCCAGATAGGAACATAACACTAAACATCTCTTAGGTTTAGGCCGCCATATAACCAGCCTGGGTACTGAACAGTTAATTATGCCACAGTTTTCAGTTGGGAAAGACAAATCCTCCAAGATGTCAGGATATATGTGTCATCCATCATCACAGTACAAGTATTTAGTATGTACTGTGTGTACTCCAGGTGATGGGTGAGAAGTCAGGATTGCCTTTTTTTTCCCCAGTGGGTATTAATTGAAGTTCTTTGCGACACTGCAGCTGTGGATATGATATAAAGGAGTCTTTCCTAGTACCCAGGAGCAGAAGGCAGGGAATACATTCGCTGTAAGAGCTACTGTGAGTGTCTGGATTTGAAAGGCAGAGAGTGCTGGAAATGGGTTGTAGTTCATATCATCAGCGTGCTTTTGAAGTTAACCTCCTGATGGTACCCACTTGTGGTAGCACAGATTCTTTCCCATGGGAATTTTTCTCTTCTTCTCCCTGTGTTCTATAAATAAAGATAAGGTTTGGATGTTATTGAAACTGTCTCTGGAAAGATGGGCAGTTCTACCTGGCCTATGGGCCTAGGGGAGGTTTTGAATTGACCCAATCCGGAGAAACTTTTAAAAGTCTGTATAAGTTTCAGAATTAAATAATAAAATCAGAATTCCGCCTCACCCGATCCAGTCTGGTTCTTGCACTCGGCTAGCGCTCAACAGCGACACCCACTTACTGAAATTTATCCCAGGTTATGGAGCTTTCTCACACTCTCTGAATCAAATTCCTTTGAAGACTCAAAACCAGAAGATTTGCTCCAAAAATAACTTGATATTCTACTTCTAGTGAGTATTCAATGCGTGACACCAGATTTGACCCAGTAATAAGTGCAAACTTCCTGAAATGCATACTGTGCATTTCCTGGCTCTTCAGCAGCAGCAACCTCTTCATTCTGCATCTGCTGCCGTTGAACCGCACTCTTGCTAGTACAGTCAGCAGGAGAGGACCAATCCTGCTAGAAGAGATGGCACAGGAGAGGATTTTTTCCTGTTTTACCCAAATGATGTGAGAGTTTTCCCTCACAAGCACTCATTTCATCTAGAGATAAAGAGAAACAAAGCTGCTATTGTTGTTAAAAGTTAGAAGGAAAGCCATCACTCTGTTCAAGATTTGGATTAGATATTGGGTTAAACTGCTATGTTGGGAAGATAGAGAAGCACTGGACCAGGATCCTTCTATCCCATAGGATTTCCAGATCTTGGTTGGAGAGTGCCATGCATCTGATGCTGGCACTCATCCTGCTATGAGCAGGTGTTTTTCACAGCTTTGGCACTCAGTTGGTATACAAGCTTGGGGACTGAGGGGAAGCATGACAACCTGTCATAATTCCAGCCAGGCTGAGCAGGTTAGAAGGAAGCTAATCAGATATTCCTCTTATAAAACCAGTCTTCCATAATTTAACTTTATGCCTATGAATTATAGTTACATATTTGATTGCAGAGAAAATACGAAGCTTTCCTTGGTTTTTGCAGTTAACTGGGGTGTTTTTTTAGTCCAGGAAAAACTATCTAAAACTGAATTAAATTACATAAATGAGTTTTCTATATGATTCCCTTTATCAGTATTTCATATAGAATCTGTACTTGGATGTATTTTCAAAGCTAAGAGGCAATACATTAATATTTTTCAGACTGTGGGTGATACTGAGAATTTATGAGGAAGAATAAGTGCCATTCTTTAAGTATTTTTCCTAAAGTTTCTCAGTTTAGCCACTCCATGTGTTTAAAATTCAGCCCCCACAACTTACTAAAATATATTTAATTTTATTTTTTTCTTCTTTTCTTTAGAACTTGACTCATACCTTTTAAATATTTAGGTTTGGAAGTAACTGTTTGAAGCAAAAAGAAATTTATGAACTCAGTATGTTTTAAGGTTATGGAAAGCTTGCTAATTGTCTAAGTTGACAATGTTCTTCTAAAAGGGTAACTAAGATTTCTTCTTTCATTTACTATTTTAATTGTAAATTCATAGTTTGATGCCTCTTTCATCGTCTTTGAGAAGGAAATAGTGAGATAAGTTTTCTAAGAAGCTGTAATTGGTCCAAGTAATCCTCGAAAATCTGACGGATGTGATGTGTCTGTTCCCTTTCTATCTAGGCCCCTCCTCACAGGCAGTGAAGCAGTGATGCCTTCGTGCAGAGGAGTCTGTTTTGCTTTTGTCCTATGAATTTTAACTACATTAGAATAAAGTTGTAATAGTTCAAAAGTTAGAACAGTGAAAATTTAATACTGTAATTATAACCTGCTGTTGCAAGCTTGTTGAAGTCCTATGCACACTTATTTAGTGGAAAGAAAATGTGCAACTCAATTCCAAGTTTGAATGATCATCTCTGACTAAAATAGTCTTACATCCCACCTAAAATAATAGCAGTTATTTAAATTAATATTTCAGTGTTCTTTAAGATGGCTTTCTTTTTTAAGTTGCATTTCATAATTTTTCTTCTTTACAGATACAGACAGGAATAAGCAATTTAGAATGTTTCTGTTGACATGAGGTTTTTCATTTTAATACTGAAAAAATTGCTTTTCATGCAGAGAGAATTCATTTGGATATGAATTCACATGGTAAGCACAAATGCACTATTAAATTTAAAAAAAAAATAGTTTCACCTATTCAGGTGAATAAATTAAATCTGTTGATAACTAGTAAAATAAGACCTAAAAGCTTACAGGTATTTTTCATTGTTTTTTGAAGTGGTCAGAAGAGAAATTATCCTTCATGCAACACCCAGTCTTCACAAAAATAATCTATTTAATTCTATTATCTGAGCAACTTGGGAAATACAAAACCCAACAGTCTCCACCAGCCCTCCACCTCTGCTTTACTTTCATATGACATTTTGTTGAATGAGTTGACAGACCTGAGCAACCTTAAAATGCATAAGTATTTTAAACTTCTCTGTATGTGATAATGATGATGCTTGATTGCTGAATGAGTGCAAGGTTATAATCATTTCCCTTGGCTTTTTTGTCATTCATAAGCTGCTTGAGCTGCTCTCTGCTGGCTTACGACATTTCCAGGATCTCTCAAGTGGATTGTACCCCTGTGTGTGCTCACTGAATTCCAAGGACTGGTCCTTCTAAATGCTCTTTGATGAGATGCACTTTTATTCCTCTGTTATTCAAAAAAGGGTTTCATGCTTCTCAGTTTGCTTCTCAATGTCTTAAAATTCTCACAAACAAGGTTTCTGAATTGGAAATGAAAAGTAATTTAAAATCTCCAAATTCTCTGTTTACTGTTTACAGATTACATAGCACTTTATATATTTAATGATAACCCAGCAATTGTGGCTTCAAAAATAGTTTAGGAAGCTTGGCCTAAAATATCTAAACAATTTTATTGTTTATGATAACCTCTATTTTCAAATGATACTCTGTTTTGTTATTAGAGCATTTTCTACAAAAAACCCAACACATATTGAACAAGACTGTCTGAGGACATGATTTCTCAATTCATATTGATTTTTAATTTTCACCTAGAAATCAATAGAGCATATTTTATTAATTGATGGAATACCACTATACAACCCTTAGGTATTATAAAGATATTCAATACTTTCTTTAACATTATTATTACAACACACTGATTTTTGTTGTTGGCAATATGAGAGCCAGCATTTTCAAAATAAAGGTAATTTCTTTTGCAGTAGACAGCCCTGTCAGATAGGATGTGTTACCAGATCTGTTGGTCATAAATGCAAGTGATCTATTTGGGGATATCACAACTGGGGGCAGCCTGGGCTGCATTGATGATACATTGGTGGAGTTTGAAGCCCTGTAATATGTATAGGTGATGTTAGAAGTGAAATTAGGCCCCTGTACTTTAGAAAACTGACTTCCAGCGTAAGAAGTGAAATTAAGCCCCTGAACTTTAGAAAGCTGACTTCCAGCTCTTCAGGTATGACAATTTTCTGTGCCTTAATTATATCTCCCCAGCTGGGGGAGATTTTTGAGAGTCTTTGCCAGAAGTCCAAGAGACGAATGGGACCTTCAGCATTCTCTGCTTTCAGATAGTTGTTTATTAAGTCTTATCAGAGAAATAGAGTCATCGACATGACCCAGACACAGCACAAAACAGAGAATGCAAGAGAAAGCCAAATTATCAAGATTATACAGTCTTTTAAAGGTAAATCACCCAATGAAAACTTAAAACGAAAGATGTTTTCACTTTTCCACCAGTGTTCAATAAATCACTTTGTGACGTAGACAGGAACTGCAGCATTCTTTTTTCAATCATCTTAAACTACTTCTACTGCAGAATATGGAGTAGAAGAATAAGAAGGTCTGGAGAACAACAACTGTCCTCCATTTTGAAGTTTTTGCTTTTTATCTATTTACTATATTAACAAACCCAAAGACTCTAGATTTTTCACCCTGTGACAATCTTACATAATATTCTATCACCTAGTTCACACCAGTGTAGATTCTACTTCTTCCCAGAGGATAGGCAATTTTCTCCATGGACGAAGGTCAAAGACAGTGTTGTCCAGTGGGGTAGAACCCTTCAAAACAGGCAGAGAAATATTCTCTGCACTCTGGATTCCCACAAGGGAGATAGTCAGTGGCATTCCCTGGGAGACTGCTCTTGGGAACAGGAGAGGTGGGACAGTGTTGGGAACAGAGCTGGAAGATCATTAAGGAAATCTTCCATAGAGCATAAGAGAAACAAAAAAATGGGCAAGGAAGGCAAGAGACTGGCATGGTTGAGTAGAGAACTGCTGGTCAAACTAAAGGGAAAGAAACAAATGTACAGGCAGTGGAAAGACTGCCTTCATTGGCAACCTCTCTTCCTACACCTCTTGAATTGGTGGACAGCAGGATGTGGATGGGGAAAGCAAAGTACTTCCTGCTGTAAATAAAGATGAGGTTCATGACCACCGGAGGAACCTCAATGTACATAAGTCTATGGGATCTGATGAGATGCATCTTAGCATCCTCAGGGACTTGGCTGATGTAGTTGCCAAGCCACTCTCCATGATATTTCAAAAGTCATGGCAGTTTGGTAAAGTCCGAGGTGACTGGAAAAAGAGAAATATTGTACTCATCTTTAAAAGGGGTAGAAAGGACTATCAATCTGTCAGCCTCATCTCTGTGCCTGGGAAGATCATGGACCAGATCCTCCTAGAAGCTGTGCTAAGGCACAGGGAGAGCAGGGAGATAATTCAGGACAACTAGCTCAGCTTTACCAGGGGCCAGTCCTGCCTGACCAACCCAGTGGCTTTCTATGACAGAGTGACTACATCTCTGGCTAAGGGAAGGGTTACAGATGTCATTTATCTGGATTTCTGTAAAGCCTTTGATATGGTCCCCTACAACATCCTTCTCTCTAAATTGGAAAGAGATGGATTTTAT
>VZTH01000994.1:41065-62242 GCA_013397815.1 Aleadryas rufinucha
GTGTTGTCCAGTGGGGTAGAACCCTTCAAAACAGGCAGAGAAATATTCTCTGCACTCTGGATTCCCACAAGGGAGATAGTCAGTGGCATTCCCTGGGAGACTGCTCTTGGGAACAGGAGAGGTGGGACAGTGTTGGGAACAGAGCTGGAAGATCATTAAGGAAATCTTCCATAGAGCATAAGAGAAACAAAAAAATGGGCAAGGAAGGCAAGAGACTGGCATGGTTGAGTAGAGAACTGCTGGTCAAACTAAAGGGAAAGAAACAAATGTACAGGCAGTGGAAAGACTGCCTTCATTGGCAACCTCTCTTCCTACACCTCTTGAATTGGTGGACAGCAGGATGTGGATGGGGAAAGCAAAGTACTTCCTGCTGTAAATAAAGATGAGGTTCATGACCACCGGAGGAACCTCAATGTACATAAGTCTATGGGATCTGATGAGATGCATCTTAGCATCCTCAGGGACTTGGCTGATGTAGTTGCCAAGCCACTCTCCATGATATTTCAAAAGTCATGGCAGTTTGGTAAAGTCCGAGGTGACTGGAAAAAGAGAAATATTGTACTCCTCTTTAAAAGGGGTAGAAAGGACTATCAACCTGTCAGCCTCATCTCTGTGCCTGGGAAGATCATGGACCAGATCCTTCTAGAAGCTGTGCTAAGGCACAGGGAGAGCAGGGAGATAATTCAGGACAACTAGCTCAGCTTTACCAGGGGCCAGTCCTGCCTGACCAACCCAGTGGTTTTCTATGACAGAGTGACTACATCTCTGGCTAAGGGAAGGGTTACAGATGTCATTTATCTGGATTTCTGTAAAGCCTTTGATATGGTCCCCTACAACATCCTTCTCTCTAAATTGGAAAGAGATGGATTTTATAAGTGGATTGTTAGATGGATAAGCAAGTGGTACAGTCGCATCCAGAGGCTAGTGGTAAATGGCTCAGAGTCCTGATGGACGTCAGTGATGAGTGGTGTCCCTCAGGTGTCCATATTGGGACCAGTGTTATTTAATGTCTTCACTAGTTACATAAACAAAAGGATTGAGTGGGTTCACACCCTCAGTGAATTTGCAGATGACACCAAGCTGAGTGGTGCAGTTGACACTCCTGTAGGATGGGATGCCAGAGGGACCTGGACAAGCTCAAAAATTGGGCCCATGGGAATCTCGTAAAGTTTAACAAGACCAATTTCAAGGTGCTGCAGCTGGGTCAGGGAAACCCCCAATATCAACAAAGGCTGGAGGATGAAGAGAGTGAGAGCAGGCCTGCTGAGAAGGACTTGGGGGTGCTGGTGGTACCTCCAGAATAAAACTCTGGAACCTCCAGCACCAAGAAGCCCAGGGTGAAGTAGGACCAACAGGATACCTCTGAATCCATGTGGTGACTATCTTACGGTTGATCTCTCTCTTCTCCCACTCCTTTTCTATTCTTTCTATCTCTGTACCTCAAATTTACTGTTAAATAGAATCCATATTATTGACTTCAGCATGTGGTCTCATTTGCACCTTAGTTTGGGCAGAGGCATCTCTCAACAATCAGATCTTACCAGTAGCATGGCCAGCAAGTTAAGGGAGGTGATTCTGCCCCTCTACTTCACTCTGGTGAGACTCCACCTGGAGTGTTGCATCCAGTTCTGAGGTCCCCAGCACAGGAAGGACATTGACCTGTTGGAGTGAGTCCAGAGGAGGAACGCCACGATGTTAGAGGGATGGAGCACCTCTCCTATGAGGAAAGGTTAAGAGAACTGAGTTTGTTCAGCCTGGAAAAGAGAAAGGTTTGAGGTAATCTACTTGCAAACTCTGAGTGCCTGAAGGAAGTCTCCAAGATGGAAAGAGATGATTTACAAGGGCATGTAGTGACAGGACAAGGGGGAATGGCTTCAGACTGAAAGAGAGTAGCTTTAAATCAGATATTAGGAAAAAATTCTTTACTGTGAGGGTGATGAAGCACTGGAAGACATTGCCCAGAGAAGCTGTGGATGCCCCATCCCTGGAAGAATTCAAGGTCAGGTTGGATAGAGCTCTGAGCCACCTGGCCTAGGGAAAGGTGTCACTGTTCATGGCAGGGGGGTAAGAACTAGATGGTAAGGCCTGTTGAAACCCAGGCCATTCTATGAGTCTATGACTAATTGCAACAAAGCATTTGGTTAGAGTGGTTAAAATAGTACTTAAAATTCTGTTTTTGAATGACTTGCTTATATCCTGGTGAGGGACATGCAATGTGATATGAAATGTTGTGTATGAAGGCAGTGTCTGTGCCCAGAAGGGAAGCTGGAAGCTTGTTTCACCTCGTAAAAGCCAAAGGAAATCACAAAGGGCCTCACGGGGAAAGATGGTTTAAATAGGCTGCAGAGAGTATGCAGTAGCAGATATAATTTGACAGCATCTTCTGCACCGCTGGAAAGTCATGACCATGACCTGTCCTTGATTCGCAAGCAGAATATCGCTGTCTCCAGGGACTGTTGTACATGTGAACGGTGCATAGCCTCTGTTTCTTTCCTCTTCCCCTCCTTAGTAAGATCAGTTCCTTTAGACAACATCAAATGACATATATAATCCTATGATGAGGAATTTTGGTGACTTTTTTCTGCTGCCTGTCACTTTCAATTGTTCCTTTGTCTTGGCTATATGCCACTTCTTCCTGAGCAGCTTTGGATGTTAAATAGCAGTTACGTTTAGCCTGTGACTTTAAAGGTTGTGTTGAATAAAAACATGTGGCAGTTGCATGAGGCAAATTACTTCTGCTGGGCTAATTAAAGATCACAGATCAAATCACTTCTCGTGTTAAGTGGGTGTAATTCCCTTGGATTTGGCCCAAGTATGTGAGCAATGGATTTGCTTCTCTCTATCTACTTAAACACCACTGCATTTAAATTGTCTATTTCACTATTTTTAACATTTTTTTTTAGTTCTTAAACTGCCTTTTCTCTTTAAAATGTATATCCTTGCATCTTCTCTATTGCTTTGTATTTATTTTGTGCTGCATGCTTCACATGTTGTCCGTCTGATAAGGGATAGTATGATTTTTTACAAAGTCTGTAAGCCTTGTTCTCTGTATCTTCTTTTCTCTTTTAGATATATCTCAACCTGCAGGAGTTGAAAGAGTATTTGAAGTCATCATTCAGGAATGGACAGATGCACTGAGGAAGAAAGACTGTCTGCAAGGGAGAAACTCCTCTTGAGTACTGGAATACTCTTTCTTAAAGAGGCTTTGGATAATCAAGTCTGAATTCACTGTTCACGCATTTTCTTTGAGGCATTCATAATGAACAGCTGATTTTAGTGGTCCCACTGCATATGCAGAGGTACTTGTTAATATACTTCTAATCATTACACTTGATATCCTCAACATTATATTTGTTTATGGAATTGAGCAATTTGGGGTTTTTCCCTGGTTTGAAAATTTGATTGTCAAGGTATGGGGAAGTGCTGTTCCTTAGTTTGGCAGAACGTGGTGGTCTGCACACCTTCTGACATACACTGGCTCTTGAACATCTGACAGCCCTGACAGGGTGCTAGAAGTCTGCCTCCCTGGTCACCGAGACTAGAAGGCTTCAGGACTCACTGCCAACTCTACTGTAGCCTCCAGTAAACTAAATTTTCCTCAAGTTTAGTCTATTTTGCCTGTGAAGGTAATTTGTGAGTGATATCACTGCTTTTATCTGGATCCATGAGCATTTTTACTTAATTTTTTCCCTTTTCCTCTCCTATCAGGCAAGGGGAAGGTTCAGAGCATTGCTGGGTTGGCAGCAGTCCAAGGCAAACCCACCACAGGTGATAAGTGCATTTTTCAATTTCTTCACTAAATTTATCCTTATGTTTTATTATTATAACATATGTCATTGATATCCTTTATCAGTTTATCACTCGGTTTTTTAACATGAAACTGGACCATACAGGGGTTTTGTAAATGGCTAGGCTTGCACAAAAAAAGTCTTTTTTTGTGCATCATCATTTCTTCTGGGCTACTTAATATCACAGAACACAGCGTTTCTATGGATACCCATTACATAAGCACGTGCCAAGTGGCGTGTGATCTCCCCTCCCTCTCCCAAATGCAATAGTGTCATGTTACATACATCTCTTCATGTCAGTTTTTGTACTCCTCAGCACAGTCAGGTTTAGTCAGACAACTTGAAATCTGGATTGCCTGACAAAGTGTGATTTGAAAGAAGCTGAGATACTTGGACAGAATTATAAATAGATATAAGACTGTATCTGTGCTTATAAATTATTATGTAAACATATAATTAGTTTGTCTGAAGAATAGTTTACATTTAAAATTCTGGCTCTTATTTTTGCTTTCTGGACAGTGACCATAACTCTTCCAGCTTAGAAGTCTTTGGGGGCAGAAGAAGGGTGGTATCGCTATCCCTGTCATTTTATACATGGGACGGCTGGTGTAAATAACTTGCATCTTATAGAGAAACTTGTTCAAGGAGAGCACATATTTGCAATTCCAAATAGATGCTTGTGCATCCAGCAGTCAGGACATTTTAGATTCGCATGCACATCTTACTCTCCATGCATTGGTTGAAAGTTTTGCATCTAAAGCATTTTAAAACGGAGTGACCAAATATTTCTCTTTAGCAGTGGAAATGCACTCAGTGTTCAAAGAAGTTAAAGTTTAACCATAACTATTGCTGTAATTGCTGCACTCAGAAAGGCCTGTCATAAATGAAAGTATTCATTAGAGGAAAAAGTATCTTAAAATTCCACTCAAAGCACAATTAGGTGATGAACCTATTATCAGTCATACTCTGGCCGTGGTCTAATGAGGAGAATGGTATGTGTTGAAAAATCTGCCTCAAGCTACTGAACAAAGTTGACTAATCTGATGACCCAACAAAAGGGACTGAATGAGGCTATGTCAGAAGTGGAACATGAACCATTTGGCCACTTAATGTTACATTAAGAATTAATTCTTGATGAATATTGCTTATTATGGAAAGAAAATAATGTGTGATAGGTCAAGAGAGACAAAGATTTTAAATGTTTCCTTATATTGGCAAAAGATAGCTGTGGGGTAAGTAGGTAACAAAGGTTCCAGTGAAACTGAGAGATTGTATCTGAAAATAGTATTTTTCTCTATTCAAATAGATATCATTAATGATTAGAGGAAAGATCCTGAACTGGAAAAGAGCATAAACAATGAAGCAGGAAATAAGTGGAATTTACCTCAAAATGTGCAGTTCTGAAAAGTCTCTTTACTATATAACTCTGTAGATCTTATCTTTACATAAACAATTTACTTTCAGGATTCTAAATAGTGTAATATTCTACTTCTGTGTATGTTCATGACATTTCTAATCTTGGCTAGATAGACTTACTTCCTCAGTGTCTTTCATTCAGATCCAACCATGACCTGAAAACTAGAATACAATCTTTCTCTGAGCATATGTACCATGCGCTGACAAGAATCAGGATTTCTACAAAATGCATCAAGTATTGCTGTTTCTCTTTAAGAGAGGAGGAAGAAGGGCTGATGATGGCTTCCTTTTTTTTTTTATTTATTTATTTTTTAAATTAAGGAACAGCTGAGAAAACAAGCAGTTTCTCTTATTTAATTTCCCTCCCCTGACTGAAGAGAGTGAAATGCAAATATCTTCTTCCAGAGCATGTCTTGCTACCGTGTTGTGACCTGAGGGTCTGTGCTATTGTCACCCTTCATCTTCTACTGTTCAGAAAATATCTATGAGAGTATCACTGCAAAGAAAGGCAGAGCATGTGGAAAGAAACATGTTTTACAGGATTAGGATGCACATCCAGAAGGCAATGCTGAGCTCTGGTCTTTGTTGCAAGAAGATTCTAAGCTTTGATGTAGAGGAGACAGTCATTGGGAATACTATTTTATAGCTTGGACCTTCCTGTAAGGTATAAAAAAATTAGAAAGAAAGGATTTATCTTGGCTTTTATCCTTGTTGACTGGCTTCTTTAATCTCTGACTAAGCGCTCTGTGCTGGGACAAGGTAAATTTTTGTTTACCTCTCACTTCCCATCCTCTTAAAGAAAAAATGAAAGGACATCTCTCACTGGAAGGAAGTTTATAGTCATCACTTGCTTAATCATTTTGTCTCCACTGGAATAATATTAAGACCTTTATCTAATGCAAATTACTCAGCAGTTACTCTTTATTGTGTTAGAGGTGCACTTCATGTATGACTAACTCAGGACCTTGTGTTTCTTCAAGGAGATAAGGAATAACTCATTAGGATGCAACAATCTGTTGGAAAAGCAGGAAAACAGCAGTTGCTTGATTGTTCAGCTTGGAGTATTAGGTTTCATCAACATCTCCCATTTGTTTCAATGCACATCAATGTTGACTTCTAAGATTACTGAGGGATAAATTGAGTGCAGCTGTTCCACAAGAACATTACTTAGAAACTTTGTTGCCTAATTTGCTGCTTATCACAGGTTGATCTGAAGCACAATGTCAGGAAAACATTAATATTTTCAAGGAGAATTGCATTCTGATTTTTGGGCCTGAGATGATTTCTCTGATAAAGACAGATGATTAGACCTGTTACAGTTCTTTCGTTTCTTCTCTGTGTCTGGAAGGTGTTTTCTACTCTCTAACAGGGACCTCTTTACAATTCCTTACCCTCGGTCAAAGAAAAAGTAACACTTAAAAGATATTAAGATTTTTTCCTCTTTAATTTAAATTTAAATGAGGGTCAGAGCTCAATCATCCTCAATGAACAGCAGAAATAATGAAAAACCTACCTCGTGGAGGGTTTCCTTTTAATAGTGCTGAATTAGAGCTGCTTCTGACCTGAGTAATGTTTTCTGAATATACACGAGATTTCAAGTCATTAAAGGTTCTCATAAAGCAAGCTCATAAATTTGGTTCAGCTCAATGAGATTTAGTGCATATGTGAATAAAAATGTTTCTGTAAATGGGAATTGATTTTTCTTTCTCATTGATGGTGTTCTTAAGTTAATCTTGTGAATGTGTTCTGCACTAGTTACTGCAAGACAAATAGAAGGACACTGGGTGTCACAGGAACCAATATGAAAGAGCATATTCTAGTGATCTTTGACCCTCATTGTGATACCTGTGATACCTTTTGCTTTTCCTCAGAGAGAAGTTGTTGCTAAGTCACCTTGTTCATTGGCCAAGATTAGCTGCAGACTGGTCAGGTAGAAGAATATTAGAATTTCCATACCAGTCCCAGCATTAAAACCTTCTAATCTTTTGTTCTGCCCTCCTTTAAGTCTATCTGTACTAATTTTTGAGACATTGTTGTAGTGGATTTTCCTAGCATAAGTAATTTCCTTATGCATTGGATCCTGGATAATTGCAAGTCAGTTGAAAAATCCCTGTTGACAACAGTGATATAGGATCAAAGTTACTCTTTGATACCGTGATTTAAAAAAAATAAAGAAAAATAAATGTCAGAGTGAAATTAACTTAAGAAAATAAATTGATTTGCAGTTAAACTTTGGAGACACATTTTTCTGATTAGGTTCTGAAACATTTTCAATTTTGCTTTTACAGGAAGGCAATATTATAGTTCTTTCATTTACATTTAAGGAAGGAGCACTAGTCTATTTAGGTTTTAATACAGACTAAACCTAAATACATATAGATGGGATGGACCTCAGTGGACAGGTGTCTGATTCCCACCCTTCCTCTCTACAGCTTGTAATGCAGCTGCTAATTTTTGAGAGACATTTTTAGTATGTATTTTTTACTTACCTTTGTTGATGGCCTGCAGTGAAGTTTAAAAAAAAAATTAATTCCCTGCCCCCCACAAAAAGATTGCAAAGAAAAAAGAATAGAATATGTATTTCAATAGTCATAAATTTTGTCAGTGTAGGATCAAATATAATAAAGTGCACGTGGCTATGTTTTCTTCTTTGTGGTTGTGATTTTAATGTACTCAGCACTCAGCTCCCCCTCAAGAGATTAATTGGAAGGACCAGGTTGTGAGGGGCCTTCCTACTCCAGTGAAAGCAGGAAGAAGGTATTGGATACAGACAGCTTAGAATATCTGTTCACTCGATCTTCTGCCTCCTCAATTATCAGCTCAGCTATACAACTGTGTGTGTTTCCTGGGGCTTCCAGATAGGGTAGAGCAGAGGAAAGATGTGGCTGTGCCGTAGCTTTGTACAGAAGTGTGTGCTGTAGGGGTTGAGTTCTGCCCGTTATTCTTGGAGAATGAACTTTGCTTTCTTACACAAGATGAGTGCTTTCCAAAGCAAATTCTTTTTAACATGCCTTGTATGAAAATGGTGCAAGGAAGATTTGCCAGAAAGTGTTCATTTCTTTACCCATAGCAATCTTCTTTTGTATTGTGTGTGTGGTTTCCTTTTATGATGGGAAAACAATTATTTTATAGTACTTCTGCTCACATTGAGTATGAGCCACATGGTAATATTTAAATAAAATTATTTTTTTTTCCTGCTAGCTACTCATGCAATAAAACACATTCTTGCCCTACTTAAAACCCTGGGTTTTATGCACTTGTGATAAGCATTACATATTTCAAAAGACCCTTAGTTCTTCTTTCTAGGCTGAAGAAATTATTTTCAGTTGGATGCACCAGATATCAGATATCTTTCAGTTGTTTTTCAGACCCCTTGTATGCGAATACTCTATCTTGACTTATTGTTTTGTTTTGTTTTACATTTTCAAGGTGATATTCAAAAGTCAAAAGAAGAAAGCCAAGTTTTATAGCCAGCCTCCATAGAATTAACTACAGCTGAAAACAATAGGTCTGTAGGGTAATTTCTAAAAGAGCACATATAGAACTTACATGGAATTATGCTATGGTGAGGATAGATATTTTTAGAGCTTCAAATGCAATAAAAAAATATTTATATAAGGATGAGGACATTAGAGTTTTGTGGAAACAGTTGCATGAAGGAAGAAAAAAGGGTTTATTGGCTGTTATAGTTGAAGTGCATGTAGCCTTCTGGGGGGAATGGGAAGGGAGAACAGCTGATCCTAGGGCTTAGAACTGTCTGCTTCAGTGCTGACACTGAATGTACTCTTGGTTATATCTGGCACCCATTGAAATTCAGTGGCCTTTGAAACCTTACAACTTTTAACTAAGCTCATAACAGACACGAGGCTCTTCTTCTCAATCTTAGACTTTTATGAACCTTATGTCAGGATTATCTACAGAGTCTTTTTGACTTTGAAATAATCTTAATATAACAATGAAAAAAACGCAAGGTGTAATACTCAGTGAGAAGGTTCTGGAGATAATTTTACATGAAATGAAATATTCTCCAAATAATTGAATTAAATCTACATGGAAGAGAGAGATTCATATAGGGTGTTGCCAGCTGTTATGTTTTATGTTGAGTGGTGATATTGTGTTGCCATTTTAGCTTCTATTATTTCATCGATATTGTAGAGCGGAACACAGCCCAGATCTGCAATGCTGGTTTATCAAAGAAATCTTTGTTTGTGGAAACTCTCGGCCTCATGTAAGACAGTCTTTTAGTTTAACAGTAAATGTTTATAAATCTTTTGTTGACAAACTCCTGCCTTTCAAGCCAATACCATTACAATTATAGAAAACAGTAGCTGAAATGAGATTTAGCTTATTTTTGTGTGTTTGTTTGTTTATTTGTTTTTGGGGTTTTTTTGCTGGCTTTTTTTTTTTTGTTGCTAAGCATTGGGATCATCTAGAGAGTGCTTTTTAAAGCTGTGGGTTATTGCAGATCTTGCTGAATAGTACTAATTTTCTGTGTTAATATTGAAATGAGAGAGCAAATAAGAGCCCTGCTTCTTAGTAATTGTTAAAAGAATGGAAGTTACTGCTCAAAGCGCAGATAAGTTCCATTGTTAGGCTTCTGAGAAATTTCCTTTACGACACATTGGAAATGCAAGGGCTGTGCTCCTGACTCTTGACTGCGTTGCAAATGTGGCAGAAGCAGTCACTAAAGGCATGCAATTGCTAAAATAAGTAAAGGGAGGAGTTACTTTGAAGTTAAACTTTTAAGAGAAAAGCTGAATTTTGAAGCTGAACACGTACTGTCGCTTTTTTTTTTGCTCAGGAAACCGAGCTTGGTTTAGGCTTTGTGTAAAGAGGGTTATAGTGGCTCAATACCTCACTCAATACTCTCTAACTTTGTTTTCTTGTTTTGAGGTAAGTTCTATCCTAGTTCAGTAGTAGGGCCTTGAGGCAATGTGGTTAAATACCAATTTTTCATTTTCATTTTGGCTTGGTAGTTTTCCCTACTAGGGGAAAATTTTGTGTTTGTGAGACAGGGAAGCTTTTCTCACCACAGCTATTGGGATCCATAGACAATAAAGTAAACAGTCCTGAACTCCTCTCTCTCTTTTCTTCCATTCCATCACTTGTCAAATATGTCTTTCCCCAGCTGCTGAGGCTCTGTTCCCTACAAGCCAAAAAACTGACACAGATTATTTGGTCAGCTTTATGTTTGCAGAAGTAAAACTTAAGAGGACTGAAATGGGGATGTGGTGTTTCTACACTGGGAAAGAAAGTCTGAACACATGTGCATGTTACCAAAAATCAGAATAATTGTTGGAATAACATCTATGATGGCACAGATATCAGGACAGATCAGTCTGGCAGTGCTCACAGTTTTGAGAAGAAAGTGGTATTTTGCTCTAGAGCAGTAGTTTTATTGGGTAAATATGATCAGCCCGAACTACTAAAAAATATTTAATTGATCTAAGCACAAAATATCTAGTGTCAAAAAGCAGAGAAGAAATACTTGATCACTGTCAAGGACTGTCATTAGGATGGATCCACAGCATCATCATTAGTGTGGGGGGATGGGGTGAGAGTACATATAGCAAATGCTGAACATACTTGACTAACAGGCTCAAGATCTGAGGATTGGTGGAGATACAGATCCAAACTTAAACAACGTTCTGTCAAGAACTAAGCTAAAACATGACAATTACTGTTGTTAGATTGGGCATACAGTTCCATGTCTAGATTTTTTGAAGCTTGGGTTACTTTTAAATATCTTGCCTGGTTGTTATTTTTTTCCATCTGCCTCCAAAATTCTGTGCAGCTACAAAAAACCTTCCCATTTCCACACCAGATATGTAAAAACCAGTGAAGCATTTGAATGGAACCACAGAGAAACTTGGTAGAAGGGATTGAAATCAGAACGCAATGCAGTACATTTTCATATATATGTCCTGTGCTCATTGTACAAATTTATATTCTGTTCACTTTGGGAATCAAATACTATCCTGACAGCTTCAATGATATTTCAATCATGTAGGCCCAAGAGATAGTAAATTAATTGAAACTTGTATTCATTTATTCTCGAGGTTTATTTACTTGATGGAACCACTAATTGGCTTTATTCCTGGGTGCCACCCCTCCTCCCTCCATGTTTCAGTGATGGTAAAAGACAGGTAATATATTGCTAGTGATTCCCAGTATTCTATTACTCACATTGTTGCCTGTAATAGAAACCATTCATTTTGTATTTGCTAAATTTAATTTTTTTAAACTGTTAATGCTAATTGGGGTGTCCGAACCTAAATACCAAAAACCTGAGAAATACAATACTGCTGTAGGCTACTCACTAGTGAAATAGATGAGGAAATGCAAAGAAAAGTGATAAAAACTTGAGACTAATAATATAGTCACCTAACTATATATTGCATTTAGTAATTATGCCTTGTTAAAATCTTATTTATGTAATCTAAAATGTATTCTAGTCTGAAATCTACTCTGAAATCCAACCAGTTCCAAGATCTGGTGCTTCTCTTATTTTCTTATGAGTGTTTGGATAATACTCAATGCTCTGCTCTGCCTCTAAAATGGCCAACATTCAATGAATAAATACAGCTTTTTTACTACTAGCTGTACTTCTAAAACATTAATGTTCAGTATTAAAATCCTGAAATGTATCTATTGAGGGCTCCAACATGATTTTCTTATCTAAAAAAAATATTTATTACTAATAAGGGAGTCTAACTTGCAATGTAGAGTCTTCATTTGGTAATGAATCCTGTATGAACAGATGCTTATGTCCATACAGAGGTGCAACACCAGATGGATGCCAAGGTTAGATACAGTGTGGTTACTGATAATATATATATTTTTTAAGGTATATTTGTATGTCATGAATTCACTTTCTTTAATGTGCCATGTTTTGGAGGAACCTGTCTGTATGCTGCAGAATGAGAACAAGCAGATAAGCAAACAGCAAAAGTTCAAGTTTAGTATTTCACGGCTTTGTGGCTTATTCTCCTCACATTCCCTTGAAAATTGTTTCAAGGAAAACAAGTCACACTTTAATCAATGAAACCTTTAGATTGCTTTTTGTGGGAAGGCATTTGACCCATTGCAGCCTGCATGCTGCCCTGAATCCTTGACTCTGCCCTTGAAATTAAGTAAAAAATATGCCCTTTGAGCACCTTTTTTTTCCAGCTACTTAAATTATATGAAGACTTTCAGTCTTGAAAATCCCTTAATGATAAATTGAATACAATTAAAATATTGTAGCTACTACTCAAATCAACTAGTTTATTAAAATTCCAGTTGCTGGGAGGTTTTTTTTAATGGCCGGTATACTTCAATATTTTCTTCCCTTCACGGAGTAAGAACATTTGCCTTGTGGATCTTCTGACACTAAACAAACTGTGTGCTAATGCAGTTAAAGACCATAGCAAAGCTGAAAGAACATACCTCAATTCTTTTTTTTTTTTTTCTGCTCAAAGATGAATATTTGTTTTCCTCTTAGCTGTGGCTTCTCATAATTTACATGTAGCCAATATGAAAGGCTCATGGTAGATTCCCTTCTCCTGGAATACCACAGATGTGATGCTGCTTTTACAGCTTTGCAAAATTAAATTCCGTGAAAATCAATAAAGTAACAGTGCTGTAAAATTGACATAAGTGATGAGGCTCAACATGTTCTCTGAAAAATCCTTTTCTAAAAAAGATAAAACAGAATCATAACATTTGGGCTATTGACTAACATTTGCAAAGTTAGATTTATTTGCCAATCCGTACCTGTGACTTTCAAGCAAGTCTGAAATGTCACAAAAATTGTATTATCTGTTGTGGAAAGGTGATTTTTCACTATGACACTGGGATAATGAAGCATTGCAAAATTAATTCTTTTGCTATCCTCCCCCGCTCAAAAAAAAAAAAAAAAAAAAAAGCCAGAACAGTTAAAAAACATTGATAAGGTGATAAATGCAGACTTAATTTTGAATGAATTTTTGTGGATTTTGAGTAAGAAATTTACTTATTTATGGGTTGAGAACTTAAGAATTTTAACCCCAAAATGCTGTTACTGAATTGAGAAAATTCAATCCTTTAATGGGGCCAGGGGGCAGAGGGAGCAGGGAACATGGGATGATTAGCCCCAAAGAAAAACAATGAACTGTCTTCTGTTTTTTGTTTCACATTCCTAACATAAAAATGTTAAGATAGAGATAGTATTTCAGAGATGCATTTTCAATAGCTTCATCTTTTTCTGTCCCTTCCTGAATTACCCTGTGTTCCCTCACAAAATAATGTTTATAGAGACTTATTTGTTATAACTACTAACACTCTGAAGGTTTGAGAAATCAGATTCTATTAATAGAGACTTCTTAAAAATAAAGTCATTTTCTGAAGTAAGTATTTCTGGAAATCCTTAAAATTCATGCAATTGACTATATGCACCATGTGTCTGATTCAGAGATGTAAATTCTGTGGTGGTTTGGAATGAAAGTAGACATGAGGATCCTTGTGAGTGCCTTCTGACTTGAGATATTCCATGATTCTGTCATCTTTTTGGGGTGGTGTTGCCTTTAGCATAAGTAGACAAGTGACTTCTGATGGGGAAAGTGAGAAACTACAGACTGATAACCAGTTACTATTGTGAGAGACTGAAATGTTAAAGGTTAATAACTGAAACAATTTGCAAAAGCACAAGTAATTTTAGAAAAAAGTTCAAGTGGGTGCCTAAGCATGCTGCAGAAATGGGACCTGGCAAGTTAAAGAAGGAGTGAGAATGACAACCATTAAGAAACCTGGGCACAGCTGTGGAGAAATCTGGCCTGGACTTTGTAATTGATAAGCAGACAAGGAATATGAGGATTTGGGATAGGTGAGAGGGATGCAGGTCTGTGCAAAATTTAAGAAATCCTTAGGAGAAGGGGGCCAGGGAGAAAGAAGGAGGGCAGAGATTAGGAGGGGGACATTAAAAGGGCTGATAATACATAAACCATTGCTAGTTTCTACACCTGTCTGACCTGTGCTGGTCACTGCACTCTGTCCTGTTTTATTAAATCCTTTCTGATCTCTGCACAATACCATTCTATCCTATCGGGGGCAGTGTAGGGACTGATGGCAAGCTCTGGGGGGATGGGTACAGGTGGATTTGGGGTCAGCAGGTAGAGTCAGGCTGGGATGAGTGTGCACCTGAGCTTGTCCTGCTCAACTAGAGTAGGTGTGGGCCTCAGTATCAGCCACCAGTGTGGGACTATAGAGTGTAAGATTTGGAGGGCTGGAGTGTTTGTGGTTTTCTCCTGTCTTGGTGTGCAAGGGGATTTGTGCATGTGTAATTTGGTAGCAAATCCGAGGCTGGACTAGGTGGTGAGCAGGAGGACCTAACTTAGAGTAGATGTATCTTTGGTGACCTGTGACTGTGAGGTGCTTGTGTCTATTTGCTAGCAAATAAACAGCTGGGATAGCTGGCACGTGGAGACTGAAGGAGGTCAGTGTGCAGGTGTGGGTGTTGAACGGGAAGAGACTGTTCCTGCTGATGTTCAGGGGATCTGAGAATGTGCTCATGGATCTAGGGAGTGTGGCGGCATGTGCTTTCCCAAGATGAACTTCACCCATAACCAGCTGGAAAGGAGGAAGTGGATTTGGCCATCTATGCTGTGTTTATATGAGTTCTGGCAGTGTTATATGTGGGTCCTGTTAAAAGGGAGTGCCCAGCCTGCAGCAGTAAATGATTGCATTGCTTGCTGACCTCTGTATGTGCCTGATCTCACACTGAACATCACTGTTGCTTGAACTTGCAAATGGGAAAGCATCAGCTGCACCCACTGGCATGAGATGGAAAAACTAATCCCTGTGGATACAGGCACACTGGTCTGGACTGCAGTAGCTGGAAAGGAGCAATCACAGAGGCAGTAGCATTAAACATCCCATAAAGGACACCTGAACAACTCTTTACTCACAGTTAAAAACTGAAAAAAAATAAAATCAACTTGCAGCTGTAACTGGTAATTTAACTTTTTCAATATTTTAAGACTGCAAGAAAAAAATGTTTTAAGGCTTCTTTAACAGATGAACTTACTAAGAGCTTGTATTCAGATTTATTTCTATTTTTTCTGTAAGGAGTTACAGACAATTAAAGACAATTAAAATACACATAAATGGATCAAGACAATCCGTTGTTCAAAATTCAAGAGAGTCTTTGCTGTGGTTGTTATGCTACAATACAACCCAGTATGGCTGGTGGCAGTTTCAAATACCCTAGCAGTACTGTCTTGGTTTTAAAAGACAGGTGTCTGTAAGGAAGGCAGGAACCTCCCTTGGAATGGAAAATGCAACCCCCTTCCTTTCAGATTATTATAATTTTGAAATTAAGGGGCTTTCAGGCAAATGTATGAGGAATAGGAATAACAGTTCTTTACTTATATATAACAAGGTAAACAAACAACAGTAACTATGGCAGTGATACCAAACAGAAGCAGTGACCCAGTGCCAGCCTCTCTCGGCTCTCAGGCCCTTTCCCCTTCGGTGCAGTGACGCTCACAGCCGGCAGGGGGCGCTGGCGGCTCCCGNGTGATGGTGGATTCTCTCCACAGCGATGCAGCCTCCTTCCCCTCTGAACGCCAGAGCACAAGTGAAGCTAGGGGCCCTGCCCAACCCCCTCTTCCTAGGTAAAAGGGGGCCAGTTGGCCGGGGCTCCTCCCCAGCGAAGTCCTTTGTCTCCCTCAAGTACCTTGGCAATGACTCCCTCTCAGCAATGTACATCTGTGGGGAAAAAATTCTTTCAAAAGAAAAAGAAAATAAAAAGAGAACTCTTAAAACCCCAACAAGTACCCATTGAAGGGAAATGGGAGTAAGTTTCAAAAATAGATATGAAGGAAGAGTAAAAAACCAGACTAATGAATTGTCCAGTTGTAGCATCAAAGATGTCAGGTTGAAAGAATCTCAGTTTCTGATTGTTTTGAAACAAAGCAGAGGGGGAGAGGGAAGAAAATCCTTTGGCAACAAAATTTAAATTCATAATTTGGTTTTTTGGGTTTCATTAAAGAAAGTAAGTCTCAAAAAATTCCAACAGTTGCATAAAGAAAGGTAAAAGTGCTCAGATTTTACAGTATTTGCTCAGCACTAGATTCATGGTCTTTATTGAATGTTGAGTGCAATCCTTTTTCAATCTACTACTAATGGAAAATTAATTTATACTTTCCATATCAGTAACTTCTAATATTCTTCAGTTCTGCTGCAGCACTCTATATTCCTTGTCAGCAGCTAATAACTTTTTCGTGGTGCAGCTCGGGAGCTGGATGTCTGGATTAAGAAAAGTACAGCAGCACTTATGAGCAGAGAGGCCACTGCAGTTTGAGTGCCCTTGCACAGATCACACCACTGAGCAGCAAGGCATTACTGACAGAAAAAGCTGAAGCTTGTATCAGAATGAACTTAGTGGATACTAGACTAGAGTTTGAAACTAATATTTCAAAGGATGAATAGATAAAGACATACCAATTGTTTTTTTAAGTGACAGGGGCGTTCCTTTCCAAAGTTGAGTACTGTGTACATATTTCTATATAAAGGTGTTTGGATGCCAGAGAGAGGAGTGTATGTTCCTGCTGTTCACATAGTTAATTTACAGGTATTCTTTAATGTGAAAGGGGAAGAAGTGGATGAAGGTAAACATTGTTAAAAGCTGAAGGGAGTAATTCATCCATCCATTCATTCATTCATTCATTTGAATGTGCTAAAATGTTTCATTGTGATGTCTTAGAATTAGTATGTATTATAAAGATCATCATTCTGTGGGTTTTTTTGTGACCTATTTAATTCTAAAATTTTGGGTTCCAGGGCAGGAAACTGATTACAGAAATTAATACACTGTATCTATTGATTTGTTTCCACTCTGACTTGGACAACCACCATTTCTTTCTCTTTATACTTTTCACTTACTCCATCAGTTAGTTATCTTAGTTATGGGTGGTTCCTCTTTATTCCCAAAAACCTTAACCTGCTCATCTTTGTGTGAAAGAGTCTCAAAATATTTCAGACTGAAAATATACATAATCATTGATAGCAAGTTTCTTATGTCCCACCCACTCTCTGAGTACTAAAGCAGTATTTTGTTAGAACTTTCAAAAGCTGCTGCAAAAGCTGTCCAAAAAGATGAATTATCTTGAATGTGAGAACTAGCAATTTTTTCCCATCTGCCTGTTGCCAGACAGCAGCATGGGCTAGAGAAACAAACTCCTACTGAACTGCTCTTGGGTTGGTACTCAAGTACCACTTTACAAGTTCTTTGGCTTTGTGAAGCAATATGTAAAATTCTGGTTTGAAAACTGAAGGATGAAATCTCAGTACAATACAGGCAAAAGGCTGACTGATGTCAAGAGAGGATATTGTTCATCTAGAAGCACCTGCCTCAATTTCTTTGGACTTAATTTCTATTTTGTGAAAAACTTTTTCTCCCCTGTTTTGTCTGATTTAGTTTTCTCATATTCAGCACAAATGAAACTGTGTTCACTGTGAGTGAGAGGTTTCTTATTCAGTGACTGCTTTTCAAAGGACAGACCCACTCTTCCTCATAGCTTTGCTTTATTTGGTTCTATATGTACAAAGTTAAATTTTACCACTTAATAAAAACACTATATGCGATAGGTCCCTCTTAGAGTGCTTTTTTATTGTTATGTATACCTTTGCTCTGTTTTATGTTCCTTAATGATTTCATGATTCTCTGAATCATGAAATTCAGAGTGAGTTTTATATACAGAAGTTATATATAATTTTTATTATTATTTAGTAAGCTTCATGAATGTTGAAAATAATTAATAGAAGCAGGCTTCTTAATGAGGTTTTTTGTAGGTTTTTTGGGGTTTTTTGAGAGCAGACTATTAACTTTTCATCAGTTAGGATGTTTTGATATTGTGTAGCAATTAAGAAGAAATCAAATTATTTTGTGTCACCACGTCAAATATTAGGTCTATGTACGTTTCAATGAGAAAGCTGCATTTGGGTACCTAGGCATGAGCTTGGGCTATGACACATCAATAGAGACTCACTTAATGAAGACTTACAACTGAGAATAATATCCTATTTGGTCAATTTTCAAGTTGACTAATATTATTTATGCTTCCAATGAACGAAATCCAATTCTTTGATGGAACTGAGTTTGGCTTGTTAAGTTACCTCAAGTGTTCTACTTCTGAAATATCCCAGTTATTGGATTTATCCAAAATATACTTTGGCAAGGTCTCCTCAGTTAGCCCTCTTTTTAAGATACTTGAAAGCTGACTATATAATGCATTTATTCTCATTAATGAAAGTTTCCACTGCCTTTAGCTTTTTATACTGCTCAGATGGTGACATAGACTTGAAGAATTTCATTGCAGGGCAACTTAAATCTTTGTAACCTGTTCCTCTCTCTCCATGTGTGAATATGTTTTCCTGATAAATATTTATCAAGCCTTTTATTAAAGTGCTTTAAATAGACATATTATATGACTTCTCCAGGCAATCTATCCTAGCATTTCACTCTCTTAACTCCAAAAGTTTTCCTTAATTTTTACCTTATTCTTTTATGCTGTAATTCGAACCCATTCTTTCATATCCATCTTGGGTAAGGAAAACAGTTTAGTCCCTCCTTTGCAGAAGCCATTTATTTATTTAAACCATGTTTGTATTGTCCCTTCTTCCTTTAAGATAAATTAGATGAATTCAATAATTTCCTTTAGTAATGCTTTTGTAGATCTCTGATTATTCATTTTCTTCTCTTTTTGACTTCTCTGGTTAGTGCACATTTTCACTGAAGTTCAGCACCCAGGTCTAAATAAGAGATTCTAGTTGATAGGAGACTTTTCTTAGTCTTCTGACCCTCTCTCCATAATTTTCATCAGCAAGTACAACTCTCAAGTATACTTGAGGAATCTCACCAAACAGAGCTAAGAGAAGAACTTACTTAGCTGTCCCCTTCTTTCCTATGCTATTCCCATTTTGTTAATTGGAATAGGCAATTTATCAAAACTAGTCTTTTCATTGATGCAACAAGCCTAGTTAGATGTTCCTGTTTTTTCAAGGTCAGCCTTTGATGCTGGTGATTCAGGAGCCATTACAAGAAGGTTTTTTCCAATGACTTTTAACTTGATTCTTATTGAGCAACTCCTTGCCTTGTGCTTTCCTAAACTGTACCTACAGGCTGATGCTCTGTTCGTGTATGTGCCCTTAAGGATCTGACTTTTGGCATTTCTTATATGCTTTCTTCTTACATTTGAAGTAAATGCAGAACTTCTTATTAGACATATTGATCTTTTGATATGTTTCTCACCTTCCTTAAGAGAACGATTTGCTTGAAATATCTACTTGAAGACAGGAAATGTTTATACTGTTGCTTCTCCTTTGATTTTTGAGGGTTATTAACTCCTCTGTTTACTTATAGATTTAATTAAAATGACTTCTTCCTGTGACATTTTGCTCAGCCACTTCATTCTTGTTGTTCAGAATTATAGCTAAAAGCCATCTCTGACTTCTACATCAAGAAGCATTCTCAGAGCACTCCAGGGATATGGTGGTCATCTTACCTGCCAAAGCTAGTCAACTGGGCTTCTTCTATAATTAATGAAGATTAATGGGCCTCTGCAGACTATGATGATAATTTGAAGATAAGGAATGAAAGAAATATTCTCTGAAAAAAGATCTTTTGTAATATGCTCTGTAGATACGGTATTTAGATGACTGGATTAGTTTTCAATTAATAACAATTTAGGTTGCTATAGTTCAGTGAGCTGAATAATGCTCTCTACTTTTTTGGTGTAATCTTTTTTGAGCAGATGTTTGGGTAATTGAAATTGTTCATTATTACTGAACCTCACATTCTGAATAATACTGCCATTGATTCTCATCAAGCCTTATCTTCTCAATGCTCATGGTTTACCTTGAGCTTTGAGAATGATGGTACCCAGTGTTGCAGCTCAAGGAACTGCCTGTCTTCATCTTTTCAGACGCTGATTGTTTAATTGATAAATAGATTGTCAAAGTATTAGCTCAGAAATTATTTTTCTCTAAATAGGAAAATATAAACTAAATCCGCCCATAAACAATCAAAAGTACTACCAAGGTGCAAGCCAAAATAATGAGGAATGAATGTTTCAGAGAAGAATTTTATAGATTACGTCCTAATGGACAAACTAGAGCCTTGATTTGTTTTAGGAAAAAATATGGAAGGCTTGTTTTTTTTCTTACAAGAATTGTGGATTTTCAGAAGCATTTTGTCCCAGCCTCAAAATACCAAGGTAATTTGCCATAGTGGTTCTTATTTTGGCTGCTGATACTAAAATAAAAATATTTTATATCCTAAACAAGTTGGGAATGGTAATTTCTACCATCGACTGCTTCACCATCCAAGCTGTTTGTCAAATGTGCTGTCACAATAGCTTCTTTGGGTAATAATTTGAAGAATCAATAGTCTTCTCTCTTTTTTTATGAAACCTGGCAACTTTTCTATCGATTGCTTTTCTTCCAACACTGCACCTGCTGCCTTTGCACTTTCTGATTAATTTTCTAGCATCTCAGCTCATTCGTGTATTTCAATATAACACAGTGACGTGGGCTTCTGAGAATATACCGGCTGTTTCTTTCCTGCTTGGATACTGTAACCTATGATGGCAAAATGGACCGTGTTTTATATACATAATATTGTGAGGTTTAGATAAAAAAATAACAGATAGATAAAGATATAACTCTTCCCTGCATACAACCATAGGATGGTGCGGTGGAATAAAATAGGAAAGAAACAAGTAATGTTTTATGCAATTACTAGCTAAATATTTTTTCTATGGTAGTTAAGCAACAAAAGTTAACTGTGGCATCCAGGAGTATGTCTTCTACTTAATATGGTGTGCCTTACCTATAGTAATGTGATGGGTTCAGCCTGAGCTGATGGACAGCTCGTTTGACCAGTGGCGCTTTTCGAAATTTCCATATATAAAGGCTGGAGGGACAGGAAGTGCGCTCTCTCTTTGGGGTTTGGCGT
>VZTH01000994.1:69331-159618 GCA_013397815.1 Aleadryas rufinucha
TTTTTTTTTTTTGTTTTTTTTTGTTTCAGAAGAATTAACAACCATTTTATTATTTTAGAGCTGTATTCAGAGCCTGGACCAAGTATTTGGCATTGGTGAAGAACAAGGATTACAGCCCATCTTGACTGGATAACAGAGTTTAAAGCACTCTTCAGCTGAGAGATTTTATCCATATATTTTCAGAACTTTGGGGACGTTGGCAGTAAATGTATCTTTCCTTTAGAGGGGCTTCAAACAAAGGAAGAAAATATCTTAGGAAGACTTCTGGAGAGCCCTTTAATGTGCATGTGTTCTGACTAGGGCCAAGTTTTTCTACTTCTACATATAGGTTTTGGTCAGCTCTTTGGGGTTTTGTTGTTGTTGGTAGGAGGTAAGTAGTTAATGTTTATTTATGTATTTACCTTAATAAGATTACATCCTCCAGGTATTGAGGTCTAATATCAGACATAAAAGTGCTTCAGTTTGAAGATCTCCTTTGTGGTGGGACATGGCAACACTGATGCGTTTACAAAACGCTCAGTTGAGAACACAGTGCACATATATATTTTTCAAACCTGACGTACTGATACTCCGTCCACAGAAATGTTGATGGAGTTGTATGTGCTTATTTGGACTGTAAAATCTTCATTAGCTCATCATGTCTTGAGCTGGTTTCTGTTCCTAGGAAACAGAGCATTAAGTATCTCCATTTTAGCTAATCAGCATCATTTATTTATTTCTCGAAAGACAGGATGTATTCACACATTGATAGAGCTGTGGATAATTTCTTATCTGTTAAATCTCAGCTCAAAAATTGTTCACATCCAGAATTCTCTTTGCAGCAATGAGCAGCACTATCCCTGATTAGTAGCACTAATGAAAGCAGACATAAACCAGCCTTTTATATGCTCACTAATTGAAGGCATATGGCCTTGAACCAGCTAGTCCTAATTTCAGGTTACTAATCTCATTTTGTACTTGTACTTTCAGTGACACAAAAATACAAGTGGGGAGAAAGGGAGATAAAAAACATTTTAGAAATACATTATGAATTTCAGACTTCTTGAGAAATGCTGGAGTATTGATGCTTGTTGAACTTAACAGGAGCTCTTCCGTGACCTTCCTTTGGCAGTGAATCAGGGTTTCTATTATTTTGACTGTATGACCACTTTGAAACAAGATTAGAAACAGCATCAACCATCTGCTTTTCAGAGATACACAAAGAGCTAGGCTGGCTCTGAAGGATGTGCTGGGAAAGTCTCTCATGATTACTGTGGTGAGAAGAAAAAAAAAAAAGGAAACTGGAAGGAGGTGGAATTCCATCAAAACTGATATGTTGGCTGGCATACGTAATGGTGAGGAAAATATTTACCTAAAATACTGGTTATTTTTTACCACCATAGCATTTTGGACTAATCTATTTAGAAAAAAGCAAAGCTCATGTTAAGCAACTGTAATTCAGATGCTTCTTATAAGAAGTATAAAGGGTAGTGACATTTGTAAATCCCTTGATTTATGCTATTTTAATGCCCTAAAATTATCTTAGTCAGTTGCATGGGTAGAAAAGGAAACATGAGTAAAAGAGTCAGTGAATCACAGAAATTTCAAATGTTGAATCTGTTTGGTAGCAAGCTACAGTAATGCTTTTTGTAACTATCTAGGTGTTTGGAAATTGTTTTGCTATGACAACTGTCACTGATCCGTATCTTAGTAAGGATAATTATAATATCAATTATAGTCTCTTTCTGTGATTAATATATTTTTCTTTATGCTCCTCAAGAAGTGGATGTTTATTTGCCATCAAGGTATTTTGAACATAGGTAAAGAAATAAAATTACAACAGCAATTTAAATGTATGATTAATAATGTGACATTTTATCTTGAAAAAAATCCACTGTATTCATCATAAGGCACTTGTGAACCAGTAAATGAAAAGTTCCAGCCATCTGGATTCCTCTGATAATCTTCATTAAAATCAGTTGAACATCCTCTTCTGTCCCTCATCAGCTGTTTGGCCAGCTCAGGGTTCATAGTTTGTATGCCTTTAAGCACCTGAGCTTGCTGCTAATGCCTGCTACTAATTCACTTATTTGGCAACAATGAGCAAATTCCTGAGCTTGTTGTAGGTGCAATACCTAGTCCTTTGCTTGATGTCCATACCAAGTAAAATGTTTCCCACAGATGTAAGAAACTTAAAATGCCATAGTTTTCATGGTAAATATTTTCTGAAATAACTATATTATATTTAGAATAGAAACCAGTCTTATCTGAGGATAAAACCAAAACACTCCAAATGTTTGAAAGACTGAAGTATAAAGAATTCATTTATCATAACCCTTGATGATACTCTCCAAGTGAGTAACTACAGCAGCAATTATCTAGTAGCTGTGGATAAATAGTTTCCATGCTGACCCACACTGTGCAAAAGAGGACTGATGAACTCTGCCAGGTCAGAAACAGCAAAGGTGAAAATGGTTTTAAACACAGGAGTGCTACAGGTGGGAGGCTGTGAGTAGGTATGGATCCCTGAAGTGTTAGAGTTGAATCAAGGTTCACTAAATACAAACCTTCCTACTTACTGCTTCAGCTTTGTGCTTTCTTCAGGGCGCGTCGGAAGTGGAAGACTTGAGATCACTGATAGGGTAGAAAAACTGACTAATACCTTCAACTATGACTCAATTTATGCTATCAAATGTGGGGGTGGGGTGGGGGGAGAAGGTTTGCAAAAACACTCAATATTTCTCAGAATTTATTTTACTAGCCTGGAGATTGTGGCTTATACAAAACCTGAAGGGACTGATATTTTGGGTTTTGTCTCTTTTAAGGTGAAGCATGAATATAATGCTAGAAACTATGAAATACTTTACAGAAAAATACTCCACGTGTGAATGTGAGTACTCCCAACTTGATGTCAAGCTTAATTATTGCCGTAATATGATCTTGCCCATCTCCAAGGTGTACAGTTAGGAGGGACACGTTTTGTACTTAATCCTCCTTATATAGTAACTCTTGACCCTTTTAAACTGGAAGCCTCTGAAAATAAGTGCTGCCAGGTCTGATACCTATCTTGAAGTTTGGCAGAGTGAAGACAGGGAAAGAGAGAACTATTTGTAGTGTTAGAAGAAACGGGAAGCCCATTGGAAAAATTTTCCTTTCTCACATTTTAAAATCTCTGCCTCCTGCAACTACTACTGCTCTTGTAAAAACAGCATGGTCTTGTTGCAATTCTTTGCTTTCCTTATCCCTCTTATCCCTTGGAGGCTGTGATCCAGGTCTTTGTCCTACTACAATGTGGGAAAATGACTGGGGTAAAATTAGAGAGAACTGGGAAGTTATATTCCCATTCCAACAGAAGACAAACAGTATGGAAGTTATAGGGTGAAATGCAGTTGCTACTCCCTGGAAGGGATGCAGTCAGCCCTGAAATCAGACCCCCAGGTACTTGACTGTGGAGGCACAAAAGAGGGTGTCCCTCATGCTGTTGTGTGTCCCTGAACCACCCTCCAATCCAGCAGGACTGCTCAGTGAAGGATCCCCATAATGGGACACTGGCAGACTGGTCAGGCACAAGGGTCTTGGCTTTTTTGGGGTGCTGACAGACTAATCACACACAAAGGGTTTGAGAAAGTCTCCCCTTTCATGTAACACTATCAGATCTAGGCCACAAAGCTGCTGTATTACAGGTTACTTGAGGTCCAGTTCTCCAAACTCAGCAATCTTGATGATGTTTTTTTCTTTTTCTTCCTTCCCCAATTTCTTCTTTTCTATCTCCTCAGAATGAGCTCTTCCTGCCTTCATATTTGTTCCCCAAGCCTTTGGAACATCTCCTTTAATCCTCTTTCTTTCTTTCTTTAATATCTTTTGTTTATTTTTTTTTTTTCCAAGGGAATCCTGGCACCCTGACAGAAAACCTCCCTGACCTCAAACTTTTGGCTAAAGTCTAAAACATTACTGGGATTTTACAGTCCTGAGGCTATTTAATGCTGTGGCTGTGACAATGACTTTTGAGTGCAGCAGGGGAACAACAACAATTTGGATACAGTTTAGGCAGACTGTGAAGAACACACGTTGGTGTCTGAAGCCGTCTGAAGTTCAGGAACATGTTATTTTATGACAGTGGTATTTTTTTCTACATGACAGAGTAAATGTATAATACTCCATAAGGTGATGAATAGCCAGAACAGAAATCTCAGTTTTGTCATCCTCCCGTAGCAGGTGGGTAATGCTGGCAGTACAGGCTGTTCTGGACATTGATGGAGCACTAAAAGATGAGAAAATCTTGAACCTTTCCTCAGTGGCACTGCTCTGTTGGGTTCATCCTTCATTTTTCTCCCCAGTTTCTGGGAATAGGAGGAAGGTAGGCAAGCTTCTGAAAAACTCCAACACTAAATTGTCTGCACTTCACTAAACTGTTGTGCAGAGTGCTAGCACAGAGTGGCACAAGTTTGGATGTTGTTTTGGGAAGTAAAGCTTTAATTTTCAGAGTTTCTTCTGAAAGTGTAGGTTTGTAGACAAGATAACCAACACTATATGGTTGGTTTATTTGTTCAGCACCTCAAAAGGACAGATGAGGCATCAGTTCAACCCTGTCCATTTAAAGGTGCCTGAGGAATAATGAGGAAATGACTGTCTCAGGCAGGGGAGGAGCAGCTCTGCCAGCAACTCTGAAGCCTGTAGACAAAAACCAACTAGCCAGTGTGGAACATGGCCTTCATTTTCCAGGGAAGGCTTGTGGATCAGTCGAAGAAGAGCTGCTTTGGACTCAACCCAGGCTGACAGCAAGATTGAAGAGGTTGAGATGGACAAAATACCCCACCCTTAGAACTGATTTGCCCAGTTATTTCTGCTTCTTTTCTCATTCCTGCATGTCACTGGAGTTATTAAGACAATTGCAAGACTGCCAGCAAATGACTTATCAGAGGAGGGTGCTAGTGGCATGTGAAAGAAATCAGTTTTTCAATCATTTTTCACTTTTGTGTATATGTGTTTGCTTCTTTATTATCTCTAAGTTCTGTAGAACATAATTGGCACTTTATTTAAACATGACATGGACAGCACACTAGTTATGTGCTCACAGATATTTACTGACCATCAAGTAATGCATGTTTAGATTCCATGGTGTGTTCTGGGGGGATACTGCTGTTTGATGTTGCTCCCAGAATGTCTATGCTGGTTCTGGCAACCTGGAGGACTGCTTGTCCTCTAAGTGCAGCAAGCTCTTCTATATTTCAATACACCTGTTTATAGTGCTGTCTGTAGAAAACCAGGAGACAAAGGGGATGCCTAGAATTTCATGCAGATTTGCAGGTGTAGTAATAATGTCAGAGGTAATCTTAAACTGGTAATGTTCTTTAAGTCAGTAAAACTCTTTTACGGTCAAAACAAACTTCAAATGGCATTGTGGAGTTGGGAAGTACTTGGCCTCATTAAAGTTATCTACCACATGTCTCAGCTCAGGGGTGATGACGGAGATTTTGTTTAGAACTTTCCATATCTTTAGATTTTTATTTTTTCATATTTTTATTTAAGGGCTTAACTGCATGTCTCAGGAATTCGTGTGGTAAACCCATGGTCTCTTCTTTGGTTTCTGACCCATGATGTTAGAAAATCAAAGTTAATTTTCAGGTTTTGTTGCAGAAAGAAATGAGAAGAAGATATGGTGGAAGGAGAAGAAACTACTCCTCTTGCTGCAGGTCCAATGGCATCCTGGCTTGTATCAGAAATAATGTGGCCGGAAGGACCAGGACAGTGATTGTTCCCCTGTACTCAGCACTGGTACATGTTCTGGTCCCCTCAGTTCAGGAAGGATATTGAGGTGCTGGAGTGAGTCCAGAGAAAGGCAATGGAGCAGGTGGAAGTCTAGAGAATAGGTCCTATGAGGAGCAACGGAGGGAGATGGGGATGTTTAACCTGGAGAAAAGGAGGCTCAGGAGAAACCTTGGTATTGCTTTCTACAACTGCCTGAAATGAGACTCTAGCCAGGTGGGGGTTGGCCTCTTCTCTCTGGCAACCAGGGACAGGATGAGATGACACAGCCTCAACTATGCGTGGGGAGGTTCAAGTTGAACAAATGTTGGAATGGACTTCCAGGTAGTCAGCATCCCTGGAAGTGTTCAAGAAATGACTGTATGTGGCACTTGGTGCCATGGTCTAGTTGACGTGATGGTGATCGGTCAAAGGCTGGACTCTGTGATCTTGGAGGTCTTTTCTAACCTAAATGATTCTGTGATTCTGTGAAAACAAAGGACAAGTTTCATCTGTAGGGAACTTGCTGTAACATCTCCTCACTTGAGCATTAGCAAAATCTTCTCTGGTTTATCAGACAGATTTGTTGCTGTTTCACCCCAGGGATCCAAGCTTGAGTTAGGTGAGCTCATTTTCAGCATGTGCAAACAACAACACTGGACATAGGGGGACTCCTGTAATTGCTTATGTTGGCACAGCTGTCTGGTCCCCAGCTGGCAGACACTGTCATCCTGACCCAGGGCGTCACACTGTGTCATGGAGATTCAAAGGGCTTAAATTTCACTGCAGAAAATGAGTTGTGATAGAAATGAGAAGCCTGTTGGTTTATAACAGACAGCTTCCACTGTGCTCATTATTCAGGTTTGGGATCACTTGCATCCATGCACACTGACAAGCTGCTCTGGCATGGGCTGGCTTTTTTAAAGGCTCCCCATTGCCAGCAGCTCTAAATCTTTATCTCACATAGGAACAGATGGAAATCATTCTCACATCTGAGCAGCAAAAATCTCAAAATGGACTGGGCACAGTGGCTGACATTTGGCTGGATATTTGTTGTTTTCTTTGTTAGTTGTTTTCCAAGGCAAAGTACATATTGTCAGGCATCTGGACACAGTGGGCATAAACCTACTATGGGAAAAAAATCAATCAAAACACCTGGTATAATGATGGCTTCTTCCAGTAGGAATAATTGCATGCTGTCAGCAGTCCTGAACAATACAGGTAAACCAGACACAGTGACCTCTGGAAAATTTATGGCTATTCACCAGTTCAGAAGTTCAGTAGTAAGATATATCCTGGGTATGCACCTTATAACTGGCCAGATTTTAAATTTGCATTTGAATTTTAAAAAAATGAGCTGGTGGAACTGAGAAGTGGATTCCAGCATAGCTGTCATTGCCTTCAAAATGCATTGTCTCTAAAGGAAACCTTGCCAAAGATTACCCTACTCTGCTTTCATGCAGACTGAAAAATACCTAATTTATTAGGTATTCAGTGACAATGCTTTTTAAGGGCTCACCTTTCATAGAAACAAGAAAATGTAATAAGTATGAAACAAACTATTAGATTGAGATTTGAGTGACAACTGGAAAGGTATGAGTAGAAGCAAACAAAAGGGATGAAGGCCTCATGTTCATGGTTTGCAAAAATAACTTTATTAAGTGAACAAAAGGGGGCTATGTTTCAGAACATTATTAGATAATATAACACCTGATCCAAAAATGTTGTCTTGAGCAGGCAACACAAAGATAGGTGGTTAGCTTTGAGCTGTGTTATATACTTGCTTTGGACTATGTGTGACCTAATTTAGAGGTCAGCAGTATTCTCTGAATAGTTCGTATAGAAGCTAAAGCATTACGTAATTTATCAAGTTATTCAATTGATGTAAAGTTTCCATTCAAAATCTTGGCAGATGTTCTTAAAGGAATACTCATAAAGTTTTATTTATGCAAGAAACCTCTGCCAAAGACAGATACTGGACTATATCAAAGACTAAGGAGTCTGAGACTGGTTAACATCCACTGAGATGAGTTGTCTTAAACCCTAGTGCTTTATATAAAGGCTCCCACTGATTGCAATGGATTTGAATTGAAATAGAAGAATAAAGGAAAAGATTTGGTTAATGATGAAAATATCAATAAATAAATTGAAAAAAGAGAATTAATATCATACTCAAAACTACTTCTAATCTTATTTAGATGTGTCTGTGTCCAGGGGCTTTGGTTCAGATAAAGAAAGAGTAATATTATTATTCAGGCATAAGGCCTGAAGATAGACTTCTAATTTCCATCATCTTGAAAGCTGTCTCTTGTAATATGTGTTTTTATCTATATAAGGATGAAATTTGGTAACTTCACAGTTTTGATTTACTGACAATAACCTAGAAAAATTTTCCTTTAAATTTGTTTGGTCTTCATGGTGTTTCTCAGATGCACTGTAGAGCATTGGGTGGCAGTGGCTGGGAGGTAGAAGTCTGGCATACTCACACTTTCAGGGAAGATGGGCTCCTGCTGAAGACTCTTCCCTGTTCCTCCCTTCCAAGGGGACTCCTCACTGCTGCTCCAAGTGGGAAGCAGCAGCCACCCTGGTTGTAGCTGGCACTGCTGCTGAAGCCAAGTCATCCTCACCTGAAGCAAGATACTTTGGGTCAGCTGAATATATCTTAGTGTTTCACTTTGCAAAAGGGTTAAACAGATCCATAGAGCTTGTATGTGTACATTTTTGTTCCCTGTCAGGGAAATAAATGACAATGAAAATTGTTTGAAAGACAACTGTTGAAAGTTGCATCTTCTCTTTTGATGGAAGATCCTCCACTGCTTCTTTCTGGATATTGCAGGCTCTCAAATGTGACTCTAAGCGTTGGGGAAAAAAAAAGGTAATAGACCTTCTCAGAAGTGTAATTAGCACAGCCAGATCTTTGCTTATTAGTTGTTTCCATTCTGTTAAAAGATGGTAAAATGTTCCTTTGAATGTCCCACATGCAGACCATTTGGCATCTATAAATTAGTGAAATGCATCTATTATATAACAACTGTAAATCATCAGTGATAACTGTGTCATCTAGGGCAACAGAAAAAATATGTACTTGATGTTTTATTCAGCAGGAGGTTATTATAATGACACCTTAGTGCACAGTGAATGCAGTTCTCTCTCTCTACATAAAATTTTTATTAATTGCATTAATTAGTATATTTTTATTTTTAAAGCATAAAAAGCTCCTCATTCCAGGCCCTGAATACTTGCATATAATTTAAACTTATCATAAAATGTCATGATAGTCTGTCTACTCATTTAGCTTCAATTACATAGAAATATGCATAACCGAATGTGATAAAATAGACCCATTTCAGACCAGTCATAATAAACCTTCTTATCTATCATTATGCTCCCTAAGTACCAGAAGGAATGTTCTAGGAAATGAGTAACTACTGATAATACTAGGAGCAGACTGAGAAGGAGTGAAGTTGTGAGTCTGTTAACATCGGTGTCGAGGCATGTGCTGATTTTCCTGGAATTGGGATTTTAGCTTTCAGTGAATGATGTAATCAAAAATAACTTTTATAAGCTGTTGGCATCATCTGTAATTTAAGATCTTCAGATTTCATGAGATGCTTTTTTAAATCTTTATTTCTGTGTAAGTTATCCTCAAGTTTTCTAGGTAATTATTTTTAAGTTCTTCACATATAAGTATCATAAAAACAAACCCCATGTTTTCTGTTGCGGTAAATGGAGAGAGAAAGGTGACTTAAGAGAGTTTTTGATAATTTATGATGAAAATAAGCGCTGCTCTTCGGAGGCAAAGGTAATCAAATTGTAACAGGTCAAAAAAGCTGGGGGGTGTGTGTAGTTATGCATTACATGTACCATTTTTATATATGCACAAATAATATGGATCTTACATTTTATACATATAAAATAATACAGCCCCAGTCACTCACTTCCATTTTTAAATCTTAATGACTGCATCTTCTGGATTTAGCAAGATCTACATATCTATACATATACTTTTGGTTTAATATCCAAATATATTGATTAAAAAAAAGTGAATAGCTGAAAACAACACTAAATATTGATATTTGTCAGTAAATATACATGACCATAACCATACTAAATTACCCACTACATTGTTTTTTGTCTGTTTTTATGCCTGTAATGCTAGTGAAATAGTAATGAAATAGCTCTTTTTTGGTCAGAGTTCTCAAAGAATTGAACTTAGTTATTTTCCACAAGCTAATGGTGGTAACAAAAGTCCAAGTCTGCTGCAGTTATAGATAGCATAGAATTCCCTTCCTTTGCTGAGAATTGAAATGATTAATGAAAGCATTACATCTCAAGAGAGTAGCCCTCAGCAAACTTCCCACTAAATGTATCCATTAAAAGCTGGCATACAATATGCAGAAAAGATTTAAAGAATTATACTGGAAAGCTGTCTGGGATTTCAGTGTTTCCCAGAGGGTAATTTTTTGATGGCATTAACGATTTCCTGTAGAGAAATGTGTGTCTAATCATTCTCCACCCCTGCATAACTCTGTGCAGTATGGCATCCTGCAGTATATATTGCTACATATGTACTCTAGGGTATTCGGTGGCCAGCAAATTACTTGAGCGGGTTATTTACTTTTGCAGGAAGTTATGACTATTTCTGCACTTCAGCTCCTGATGAAAGAAATACTTTATTTTCCAAAGCCTTAACATTAAGGTTATCCTCATACTCAGTAGGTTAAAATTTACCATCTTAAAATCACTGTAAATATGCTTTCTTGTACCACAGTGAGGGTTTCTTACCTTTCATACTAGAAAATCATGACCAGAGAAATTAGTTTGAAGCAGTGATCTAAAGCTGGAAAATTAAAGAGAGAAGAAAAATGTGGAGGACAATGCAAGTCATAGTCAGATGGCAGCCTCACTGTGCTTCGTGCTGTCTGGCAGGGCAAAGTGTGTGGCAACTGGGCATAAAAATGAAGGATAATTCTCTCCTTCTTTCCTTCAAACCAAAGAATAGGAAAAGTTCTAATCAGGAAAACTCTTGCCCTCCTTCCATGGGCTGTGCTCAACTGAGGGGACCAGCCTAGGAAGGTGATCCCTAAAGCTGCCCTTATAAATTTGAGGAATCATTCCTTAAGCCAACAGTCATCATTTGAAACTTTTTGTGCCACTAGGGAGGATTTTCTGCCTATCCAGGTTTCGTAAATGCATTTACAGCTTCATACAGAAACTCTCAGAAATTTTAAAATATTTCACTGGTTCATTTTCTGTTGAGGAAGAGATAGGAATAAGAAGCAGATGGTTTCAGTGACATTTTAGTTTGTTTCTTGTTGGGTAAAGTCTGAATATCTCTGTGTCCTCTCTTAAAGCTCCTTGAATTTGTAGAAAGCATGCATTGCAGCAATGAATAGTTCAAAGTAAAACAAAGCTGCATTTGCTGGATTTTACATACAATTTTTAGAGTGAAAAGAAATCAATATTGTGACCACTTGCTACTGTAAACTCTCTCCAAAAATTTCCTGGTTTTATTATTATGTTAATGTAGTTCAAACTGTGGTTCATAAGTGTTCTCAAACTTACTAGGAAAGTATGAATGTATTTAGAGGCAACTTATACTTTCTCTCACACTTTATAATAAAGTAACATTCAGAAATTTTGCTTGGGAGAGAATAAGGAAATAATTTTATTTATTTCCCCCCTAACAGTGTTTTTTACCCAATTTCTTTAAAAAAAAAGTTTAAAAATGTATTAATATGAACCAACAATAAATATGTTCCTCATACAATGTTACTGCTGTATATCAAATGTACAGAAGAGAATAACTCATTCTTCAGCTATACCAGTCTTCATTTAAACAGACTGGCCTTCGTGACATGAGAGTAAGTATTACATCTCATTTCTGGCCAAATTAATTTTAGAATTTAACAGCCATGAAGAGAAATGGAAAAATGTCAGAATCTTTGTTTTCCCAGCCAAGAAATCAAGTAGTTTGTGTGTGAAGAAATCAAGTAGTTTGTGTGTGAAGCAATAATCTTTTGCAGATATGTTACTGAGTCGTTAGTGCAATCATAAAAGCAGTCTACTCCATGGTATTTTCAGCTGTACCTTGTTAAAGGTTTCATTCTATTAATGCCAAGATAATCTAATTATAACTGAGCTACATTTTCTGGAAATCATTTACTCTACCTATTCAGAGCATCTATAACATTGACTTCAAACCCTTTTGTAAAGTAATTTTTGTGTTGTAGTGGTGGGATGGGTAATTAGAGCCTGCTCTAGTAAGCATTGTGTCATACTATTTTCAATGGTGTGAGAATGATACCTGGAGGTGTAATTGCCCTTATGTTTTTATGGATCCTTTTAAGATCAAACCTATCAATTATGAGGCACAAAGACATTTAGACAATAAGAACAAGCATATACATCAAGCAAAGTCAGGCAAGGGTAAATCTGAAATTGTTTCAACTTGCAAGAGGAAACTTTTGATGTTTATACTAATATATTACTTTAAAATAACTTTAAAAGCTCCATAAAATCATGGAGAAGGATCATGTGTTGTTCTGAGATTATTATGCAAACTCGATTGTGTCTCTGAACCACTATATCAGTTTGTATTATGGCTTGACTTGATTTCTCATTGTACATCCTGCAGAAACTTCACCTCCCACCTTCATAAATGTAGAGTTTAGCTTCATTATTATACAATACTGTACTACTATAATACTGCACAATTAAAGGTTTATGTAAATCAAGCTTTTTGAAATAATTTATTTCTATGAAGCTCAGGATGAAGATATTTGGCTGCAATAAGAACTTAATGAAGAAGAATTATACAATTGAAAATTTCTGTTTTCATGATAACATAAACAGATTTTTGAAAATACACAGAAAAGAAGAAAAAACATTCCCCTCTCCCTGTCTTTTTTTGCTAAAAAGCTGTTCAGTGTTGTACATATTCTTTCCTTTCTTCCCTTCCTGCATTGTTATGAGTAATAAAGTTATCTTTGCATAATAAAAGACTTAGAAATATGAATAAAGTATCTTCTAAAAGTTTGAAGTGTTGAAATATAAATTAGCATTATTTCTTTCAAAAAAAATATGAATGGTAGTGTGGTTTTGGCTTATTTCAGTTTAAATGCTCTTTTTTCTTGAACTTGAATGATTTATATTTTCAGTCAAAAAAACCAAACCAAACCAAACCAGGGTGATTTTTTAAAAATTTTATTTAGGTAGCCTAACTTCCTGGAAGAATTTACTGTAATATTAACTGTATTCATTCTAAAAAGAATTTTATTTTTAACATTTGCTGTGTGTTTCTTATTCAGGAACCACAGATAAATCTGCAACATAAAGTATGCTTGTATCATCCTAAAAAATTTTGATTAAAATAAATCCATCTTGCTCATATTAAGCAGATGCAATTATTTTTTGTCATAAATCCTTCTATTAAATTTATGAGTGGAGGGGATTTTAAATTAAACTGTTCTTGGTACCATAGCTACGAATCTCACCTGGAATACAGTATAGAGTAACTTTAGGAGATAACAGCTCCATGAATATTTGCCAGTAGTTCTCCACATTGGGGAGCAGATCAGTCTTATAATTTGTTCAAGACAGAAAAACACAACTCCATTTTTCGCAGTCTATGGGCAGGTTTGAGAAGGGATCCTCTGGTTGTTCCACCTGGTTCTTCATGGGGACTGTTTTAGAAATAGGTGTCTGTAGAGACACCTCCATAAATATTGCAGTGACCCATGAGGGTTCTTGGGGACCTGCAGTCTTGCAGTATGACCAGACTGTAAGTCCAGTCCTCTGTAACACAGTACACACTTTAACCTGCTCTGCTTCACCCAAAGAAGGGAGGTAGTTTAAATCCTTACTTCCCTGGCATTTTAAGTGAAAATGAATGCCTGATGCCATCTGGAGAATAAATATGATGTGAACACTGCTCTTGTGACTGTTTTACCACCCTGAATCAATTTTTGATCTACACAAGAAACCTTACAAAAAGAGTTATTTTCCATTGCATTGGGAGAGACTCTCCTGAACAGATTTTAAGGGCAAAACTTCTGAAAGAGTGGTTTTAAATTTGCATTTCAGCTTCACTTATAGGTTCATTCAACTGTGAATGATGGGGGGAAACTGCAAATGTAATGGAATGTCTATTAGTGGTAAGGCACAGGTGCTGGGATTATTTGAATGGTGATAAATTTACATTGCAAATGCGATAAATCTGGTGCAGTTCTAATGCTACTGTAATGACTATCAGCTGCATGCATGAGGACAGATAAAAGCTGTTAAATGCATACTCTTAGTGCATGGAAAATGTATTCTCTCAGCAGTTTATGTACTGCTTGATATTCATTTATGAGGGCTTCTCTTCACACAGGAACTTCCATTCCTATAGAAATTTACTTTGCAATGTTTTATTTGTAAATTACACTATTTGGTTATTAAGGCTGAAGGCATACTCATTGCTTCTTGGTAATATGAACATGTACGGGAGTTGTGCAGGGTAGTTTTCCATTTCAAGTTACTTTTTGTCACCTCTTACTTTTCTGGCAGTTTCCTGCACTGCAGCAAAGTCATTGCTGGCAAAGCACCACTCAACAATTCCAGTGAAAATCAGAATCTGAGAGATGGCTGATATCTTTAGTATTAAATTCAATGATGCATCTTCAGATAATTGTTTTGGTTTACCTTTCATGTGTGGTGTTTAGCAATCGAGAGAGAAAGCAGATAAATGGTGCCCAATGTGCTTCAAAATGTGGCCTGTGTAGTCAGCAGAGATAAGCTAAGGCAGATCTTGAATGTCTCATATAACATGAGGTTTCCTATACTGCTGACTAAAATCTTTAGTACATGTAGGATATTATTTTTTTATATTTGCCATTAAAGTACCTGCCCCAGCTGTGCACAGAGGCAGCCATCTCTGCCCCACAGAAGCACATGTTCTTAGCATGTATGTGCCACGTGTGGGCAGTAATAAGGTGAGAGGCTCAGTAAGTTTTCCACCCTACTTGCAACTATGGAAGCATCTCCCCACCAGAGAGCCTGGACAGAGATGTAGCAAAGCTGGAAGGACTGGGCATCAGTGGGGATCCCACTGCATCCTCACACTGCTGGGGAATGGTTCCCTCCCTCTCCTTTGTCCCTCTGTCTTCAGAGCTACAAGTTGGCCTCTCACGGGCAGCAGCTGGCTTGCACGCCACAGGTGTTTGTCTATCTGGAAGTGTCTTGGACAATGGGAAGCAGGAAGCCTTGGAGGAAGGTCTGTTCTGGGAAGTGGACACTCACCCTATCTGCCCGGTTAAGAGTTTTGAGCGCAGACAGAGTACTGGTTAATGTGACTCGGTCTATCCCTGTCACATGTGCATTCGTTATTACCATCTGTAACCTTGCATCTCTTAATGTTTGCCCCAAAATATCTTATTCCTACGTCTGGATACTATTTACCCTTCTAAGTCTTGGACTTGCAGAAAGGTGTGGTTGCACAACCTCTCTGGCTCTGTGTGTGCTCTTCTCCTCCACTTAAGCCATAACCTCCCCTTGGGGGATATGATGATTGCATCCAACTTACTCTGGGCTTTGGGAGATGTATGGAAACATAGCAGCAGAGGGCTGTCTGGAGAGGTGACCTAGATGTCTTGCCAGTACATCAGTATGACTGTAAATCAGTCATCTTACTTCATAAATTTTAACCAACATGCAGGTAGCTTGTGGCATTTTTTTCCCCAAACTCACAACAGTTGTGACTTCAGAGGTTTCCAGCTGCCCTGCTTACCTTTTTTTTTTTTTTTTTTTTTTTTTTCCTGTGGATTTTCTGTTTGCTCTTTAACAGTGCACAGAAACTAGGATTCAGGCAGTCTGGAAGGGACTCAGGTGGTTGACTGGTCCAGTGTCCTGCTTGTGTCAGTGGTAACATCTAAGTTGGATGTGTTGTACCTGTTTGCATCTTGTAATGCAGCTTTGTAGCTCAAAGCTGCTGTCCTTAAACCTCCTTCCCACTCCTCCTCCTCAAAATCCAGTTTGTGGAAGGACTATGGGAGAAGATGACAGAAATAACTCCTTTCTTCTGCAGGGTTGGCTTGCTTGGCATCATTAGGAAAATGAGAGGTTATGGCCTTTCCCCTTCATGGGAAATGAAAGAGATGTAAAGACATGGTACTCCAATGACAGAACTTACAGTGAAACACTGAATGTTATGGCAAATTATTTGCTTGATGGCTGCATTTTATCACTTCAAAGTAAATGAAATCAGTGGTTTTAAATGCTTATAAAGTAATGCATTTTCCTGTGTAGGGAAAATGGAACAGCAAAAGGCAACTACACAGTTACCAATCCTTTTATAGACTGGAAGTATTGAAAGTAACTAATGTTTTGAGTATAGAATTTATCCCTAGTTCTAAATTTCTTTTTCACACTGAAATGGTAATTCAGTGTATTCACCCAGGCCACATTCCTACACAAGAATGAAGTAGCACTGAATGGTTATTCTAATGTTGTTCAATGTTTATTAAGTCTATTAAAAACTGATGTTATTTTTTGATAGCCTTGTTTTAATAAAAAACCATTTGGTTTGTACAAATTAATTTGAGTAAAGTAGACAGTAATATCTTAGTTGACACTCTTGCAAGGATTTTACAGGCTGGGTTAATTATAAATATGAGCCTATAGCTACTGTGTTTCCCCCCTCCCCCCCCGCCATCTTTACCATGCTTTAAAATAAGAGACATTATAGTGCTCCAGAGCAATCTTACTATTTTCTACTCTTGGAGACTTCCCATAATCTCCTTCACAGTATGAGCCCCAAATTTCCTTTATAAATATTATATAATTAGGTCTAGAGTCTTTGTGACTCTAGTATTTCCCTGATAGTAAAAACTGTGTTGTATGTGAGAACACTCTATTTGACAAAAAAACTATGCTTTTTTCTGAGAAAAATGAAATGGCACTATACACTTAAAAATAAGATATTATAAAGAACAGAATAACAAACTTGTATAACAGTGTGGTTAACTGAAGCTTTATCATCATTAGAAAAAATAATTTAAAGGTGATATTTTTAAAAAACAAATAACATTTTAGGAAATACTAAGGAAGAGTAGAGAGAAAACTTCAGTCACTGAAAAGCTCCCCCTGTGAAAGAGGCCCCTCACTTGTGAGCTGCTCATGGCAGGCACAAGGTTACAACCTACGTCTGTGCCCAAGTGTAGAAGTGCTCTCGTGTTTCCCGTGCACTGATTTACTCGTGTGTGAACCCCGATTTGCACACTGAGCCCAATTTTAAACCAAAGAGTTCTGTCTGTGCAGTGAACATAGTGACTTAAAGCCACTCTTTCAGTTGTTAAAAATCAGACTCCTGAAGTGCTGCTGCGAAGGGGTGGGTTAAGCTCTTTCCCACTGGGATACCACAGGTTAATACAATGGACCTTTGGTAAGGGCTTGGTGAGCACAGAGGATGCTGAGCATTAGTCAGTGCGAAGAAAGTTAAAAGAGTGTTTCTACTGTAGCGCAAACCTAATGCAAATAAAATTTCACAAGAAGTCAGATCAACTTAACTTAATGTTCCTGCATAGATCCAAAAGGAATGAAGGAAATGTATTATAGACATGTAGGAGCATCATTGCATCAGATTAAAATATTCATATTCTCTACTCCAATGACTATACAGTTTTTCTTTAAACTTCTGGAATTCTCCCTCCCTGGTAAAGACCCAATAGAATTATGCACACTTCAACAATTTTTTCTCAGTAAAGCCATATATATTTCTTCACACTTCTGTTAAAGTTTATTAAAAGAAGTCAAAAATATTTTAATTAACTGTTCAAAGTTATTCAGAAATTGTCTAGGCTCATTACATACTTTTGTTATCACATATTTACCTTGACTGGGTAGTCCTGATCATATTTCTCTAATTACAAGCATAAAATTTTTTATCTTAATGCAAATATTTGTTTAAAATTATACATAGTAAATCAAGGCAAACAATTAAGTTTTTCATAAAAAGTTGAATTATAAGTGAATATATCACTAAAATAAGTCTAGCAGCATTTTGAACAGAACGTATGGGGAAGAGTTTATTCTCTAAGTTTTATTTTGCTTATTTTTAGTTGCAGTATGTCTCTTCAATGCAAGTTCATAAGCAATGCCTTGAACAAGGATCAGAGTTCAGGACCATTTAATGTGCCAGAGGTACACTGAACACAGAGGCATAGATTCCATCTTTCTTATTATTTTCTTTGACTATTAAATTCTTGCTAAGCAAGGACATTGCTTTGACAGGAGGAACAGATTGGTTCTCTCTTCAAGTATAGTCTACTCTGGTAGAGTGAGAGTAGTTGGTGAGACAGAATGATTTCTAGGACCACCTTCAGTTTTTCCTGTTTGTGGCAAAGAAACCACAAAGACCACTCTTGAAATTCTATGTAGAACAGTGGTCTTGTGCTAAAAAAATAAAGTTTTAAAGTACACTTCAAAAGCTGAGATCTCTTATCAGCAATCTTCTGGTTTGAATAACTATGTGGCTTCCCTTTAGAAACAAAAATGCATGAATATAAGCTTTACATCAGCTTGTCATTTCATATGTTGGTAGCTTTACTTATACCTATGAGTAGAGCTTTTTTTTTCCTTTTCAAAATGAAAGCTCAGATTCTTAAACCCAAGATGCACTCAAATCAAAATCAAAGCTCTCAAATCACCTCCTGAACCTGACCAAGTGTGACTATAATTTTTAAATATGAAAACTTGACAAAGAAGAATTATTGAAAACCTTTATTTGCATATAAACACCATCTGTCACATAAAATTCACAGTACAGTAGTTTAGGTAGGATGTCATTAGTTCTCCAGGAAGCACTGAACAGTAGGGAAAGGGGAGTTGAGAAAATAGCTTGTAATGAAAAGTTTTTGGGAGCATGCTTTAACTCACCTCAGCTGCATTAATATCTGCACCTGTAGTAGATTTGTTCTTATTTATTTACAGTTGAGAATACCAAATTGTATAAAAAGTGATTGATTTCCTTTTAACCTGAAAACTGTCTGGAGTGAGAACTGCTCTTTTTGTTCCGACTGCAAGCTAGTTCAGTCAATGTCTGCGATCCCTAGGTATTTTACTGCAGTAAAAGCAAATAATCATTGTAAGAATGACTTAATTATTACTATTTCTTGTAAAAGCTTTTTAGAAAAAAAATGGCTCCATTAAATCTTATTATGGTCTCAAAAAGGGATTAGGAAATGTAAAAATAGTAGATGAAAGAAAAATAGAGGATGGAAGTATTTATGGCATTACCATCCTTAGTGGGAGAACAAATATGAGCTGTTCATCTGTTACTTGAAAGATAATTTCATGTAACATAAACCAAAAGAAACACATAGCTCTAGCTGGCGTTAGGGATGGCTCAATGGAAACATCTGTACAGTGTTTAGCAATGGGTATGAAAATGCCATCACATCTAGGGATGGAGAATACAGTGGAGAATATAATTCTTGTAGAAGGTGGAATCATGTAAACTAAAGTCTAGTTGAAGTGAAATACTTTGAAATTTTGTTTAGATCAGAGGAAAGAATTCTTGAGAAAGGAGATGGGAGCAAGAATTAGTAGCTGTTGCAGAAAAGGAGTTCAGGTGAACATTTATATTCACTCCCTTTTTGTAGGAGACAAAAAAAATTATAATATATATAAAATTATTTTAAAATAAATAATTTCATACAGTGTATAACTAACCCAAGGAACATGGTGTTATAATGTCTATCAGTAGGAAAAAAGGCTTAGTAGAGCTAGAATTGACAAAAGACTTCCACAGAGGGAAGAGCAACTGGTATTCAAAATACTGATGAAAATAGTTGAGAGAATAGAAACGTTTTTGCTTTTGGACAACTAGGAACACCAGGTAATGTGTTTAAGAAGTTCCCTTATGCACAGTTTATCCCACCCTGCATTATTGTGTGGTTTGCTATAAACTGGAAAGCATGGAAAACATGAAAAACCTGATTGCTGGTGAAGAGGGCTGCTTCATCTCATATAAACTACAATCCTTTTCTGATGATACAACCTCTAAAATTTTTTCAGGTTTAAGAATATCTGGGGTTCTTAATCTTCTTTAAAGAGTCAGAGTTGGAGGATGGTGGAGAAAATTTGCTTCTTTCTGTAACAGTTGTTTCACCATTTTAGTAAAGGAAAAATGAAGGCAGAAGGAAAGGAAGGGCGTTGTTATTAAAAGGAGAAGTAGAAAGTAATACTTCAGTCTTTTGCTTACATAGCAGATGAAAAAAAAAATTCAGAAACCTATAGCTAAACAAAATGAAAGCTGTCTCTTGAATATCTCTTTTTGTAGGTCTAGCTGAGCACAATGTATCAATGATACGTCTATGCCATTCTGTAAGTGCGATTATCAATTTACAGTTCTGTTCAGGTATATTCAAAAAATAATAGGGCTGGAAGAGATCAGAAGGTTGTCTTGGACATCTCCTTACCTCAGTATAGTATCAAAACTATCTAAATCATACCTGACAGGTGTTTGCAAACACTTCCAGTGAGAGATTTTACAATCTTTACTGGTAACCTGGTGCTTCAGTCTCTTTACTGTTTAGGGAATTACATCATACAGTCTAACCTAAATATATTGCAATTCTGTTACATTTTATCTGGCTTTCAATTACCCTTAATCTCAAGAACTTGTCTTGGAATGAACACCACAGTTCAGACTGACTCTTAAAAAAGTGAAAACAAAAAAAAAACCAACCTGAAGCAAGGCTTGTTCTTTGTAAGATTGTGAGGATGAACAGAGCAAAAAGCTATTTATTGTTGTCTTACTCTGAATGCTCTTCTGAGGAATGTTGGGTTTGCCCATCCTACTCCAAAAAATGTTAACTCTGTAACAAACATTAATGATTTTAAAATCACTGTGATGAGTCGTTTAACTGCATACAGGTACAACAGAAATCAGCAACCACTGTGCTCCACAGTCCCTCAGCACTTTTCTGTGTGTGAAGTACTAGCTGGCCCTATACATCTGCATTACATTCCTCAATGTCCCCTACTTACTTTTTAGAGCATATTTTCTGAATGAAGTTCTGCAGAACACTGAAAATTTTATAAGGCAAGAATACAATAAATTGAAAATAGAGTATCAAGATGACTATTAGAAAAAATATTGTTAGAGGTAGTAATATTTTTTGTATTTCATTCATTTGAAATCTAGTAGTTTCACACAATAGCAACACCACCACAAAATTCAGGGAGTTTGTCCCAGGTCCCATGTTTGAATTTATGAACATACAGTAGGTTTTGTGTTTAGCTGGTAATGTGAAATATAGAAAAGCTACATGACACATGGAATGGGGAGTGAAACGCACAAATCAAGTTACCTAAAAATTAGTGAATTTTATTAAATAGGGGCAAGCTTGTTTATAGTTGAGTTGGACAAAACCCCTCACTCCAATAACCTGGGTTGCAAATTCAGTAGAGAAATGTGACCATGTCACTATTACCGTGTCATCTATTACAGAGGGGTGATTTCAGCTGAAGGGGATAATGGGCTTTCAAGAGAATTTTGAAGAAGATAGTCCTCCCTAGAGCACTGGGAATCACCAATTTTTCTATTAATTCTTCTCTCTATAAGTATTTTTAACATGGGTTTGCTTTCCAGAGTCTTACTTGGCTCAGACAAAACATGACTTTTTTATAAGATGCTTGCTGAAATGATGAAAGAAAGTGAATTTTGCTTCTGCTCCACATAGTCATCCTCGCTGATGATTTAATCTGTTACTAGCTTGACTTTGAGCCTGTCACAAAAAGGACACAAATTCTAATTCGAATCTGTTTATCATTTTACCTGCCTGAAAGATAAAATTATCATGACAGCAATTGCCTTTTCAGAGATGTACAACCCAAGTCCTTCTGGAATGGGTCCCAGCTGCATCTGGATCCTAGATGCTACAATTATAAGTGGTGGTAGGTATTAAAATAAAACACATTTAAAGTATTTTATGGTTGTTGTTTTTTCCAATAATGACAACTTTAAGACAAAAAAATTTTCTGGTTTCAGGCATGAGAGAAAGGAGTTCAAATTCAAACAGTATGGAAAACTGTGCACTCCAGATTCCTAAACTGCAGAAAATGTTATTCCTGATGAGGTTTCACTGAAGAGAAAAAGAAACACAAACATCAGAAAAGCAATCCTTTTTTCTTCCAAGTATTTGCACAGAAGAATTTGACTGTGAATTGATGACAAATCAATTGTGCTTGTATAGTCAGTGTAGTATTTGTTGCACAGTCAGTTGTTATGCTCCAAGATCAGCCATTTAGAGTATGCATGTTTGATACTGCCTGCCCCCAATGATACCAGAATCTGTACTGAAAAACAGAAAATGCATTGGGCAGCTGTGTGTTTTCCAGCTGGGGTGTGAATCATACTTTCAGGACCCTTGTTTCTACATAGTTTAAAACCAAGCTGTAACAAAGAAAGTCAGAAATCATAATATGAGCCTTTAGCTCCTAGATCCCATGAATTTCAGGTTCTGGGCAGGTTCTTGCATCAATATGAAGATTACCAGCATTTAGCTGTAGATAGGTCGTTTATCACTTGCTTCAGTCTCTGCTTTCATATTCATGAACCAGAATGTGCAGTGTTCCTACCTGAACTACTGTGCTTCTGTACTTCACAGCAATTAACATCCCTGACATTGTATCTCAAGATAAGATGCTCATCTCAGAAGACTGGTAGGAAGTGAAAAGCAATCTGTCATATTTAAGTCAGCTCTTTAATAACCCATTTTAATAAGGACAAAGTAAGTCCATTTCTTTCCAGCTCCTAACCTCATGTCTTTGTAATTTACATCATAATTGGCAGGTTATCAACAATATCACCTGAGTATCTCTGAACTTCACAGGCTTTTGGAGAGCTAATTAGAGAGAGATAACGAGTTCAAGTCAGCTTGGAAGAATGGGATGCAGCTGCAGTATGCATATTTTTTTGATGTACAGCATATTATTTTTTTTAGTTAGGATTTATATGTGAGGCATTTGTGGATTGACAGGGAGGAGGAGGATCTCTGGAAGTCTGCAAGTTTCTCCTGACCATAGCCCAGCATGGTATTCATGCTTTGTGCCAAAACTTGTGTTGTCGGTTGCATGGGCTTGCTATTTTTCACTTGGTGTTTGCATTTGTCCTCTGCCTGATCAAAACAAGCAAATAAGATACCTGGTGACACTCTATGCATGACATCATGAATGTCAAACACCAGCTTTTCTGTGCCTTACCTATCAAAAGGTTCCCAGCTAAAAGCCCTTTCATGGTGGATCCAGTCAGTAGACAGTTCTTTTGCTAACAATATTTAGTTGCATCTTTAGTTCCGATGAGCATCAACTGCAGGGTCAGAGAGGCTTCAAAAAACACCAACTGTCCCCTATATTGTTGTGGTGAGGACTGAGCACTTACAGCCGTGGGGACTTCAGAAAAGCACGCTCTGAGGTAGGCATGGCTGGAAATTCTATCCTGACTGTAACTTAAGTGCTTCCCAGTGACATGAAAAAAGTGATTGTCAGTGGAAAGCTTCCAGATGAGATTTAAAAAAAAGAAGCTCAGGTAGCCATCCAGTATTTTTCTATGGTTTGGTTTTATTTCCTTTAAGTTGTTGAAAGAAGTTAGTGACTCCAGCAGATCCTGGGCCTTCTTAAGTTCTACCTTTCACCAGCATGAAGAAAGTTAAAGGCAGTGAAGCTAAAAATTGATGCTTGGTCTTGCAATAGTATCATAAAAGTATAAACTGACTTGGGGCAATATTTGTTTTCAATAACTTCATCTGTGTATTCATTTTCTGCTTTATGTTGAATCGCTGTTCACTTTAAAATCAGCATCATGAAGCTGACTTGAAGTAAGCAGTGTAAGTGCTGTGTGCATCCTAAACAAAAACAGTTCGGTGACTCCAGTTTTAATATTTTTCTCACTTCCTTCATGCTGTCTTCTTGCCATCAACACCAAAGAGAGACTCTGAAAGAATTTTACATTTTGACAAGCAATCTAAGCTGTTACCCAGCCTGAAAAGTGAATGGGCGTGGGAAACTTATTTTCCCTTTAAGTAAGTGTGAATGTCAGAAATGCTCTTGATACATGACAAATGGCATTCAGTCAAAGTAGTGGCTGAAATTCCTATAAGTAGTCATAAATTGGTGAGTAGAGCTGGCTTTATTTCATTTGTGAATATAATGCTAAGCTGTTATTGTCTTTAGAAGATAAAAGCTAGCTAGAGGATGGGCTGGTGATATCTTCTGTATGAACTGTTTGCATAAATGTCTATTCCTTTTGGTGACTATTTATTTTACTGAAAAAATTACTGACAGTAAACTATTTCTTAAAATGTTAGGAAAAAAACACAGAAAAAATTAGGGGGAAAAAATAGAAAATATGACAACACTGTTTATTGGCTCAAATACATGGATTGACCTAAAAATTCCCTATCAAGTGTCCAAGGAAATCTACGTGGTTTTACCCCTTGTTTCTCAATCATTATCACCAATGACTAAACTTTGTGCTAATCCTGTAACATTTTTCCTTGAAATTTGTTTCCCTCTTTGTGAAAGAGTATAAGTTAGTCTTTTATAAAATCTATTTGTGTGATAAGGGGGAAACGAAAACATTATTTTTACTTCATTTTTCATGCATATAATATGGCTAGGGGAGCTACTTTTTTTCCTAGACAACATTCCCCTTTCACATTTCTAAGATCTGGTAGTCTGAGGATAATGATCATATTTTTTCATTTTTTTTCTTTATATTAAAAATTAAAGGGAGAATTTAAAAATAATACTTAAGGGCAAAATGTAATGTATTCATTATGATGTGTTTCTGTAGTAGAAGAACTACAGTTAGAAAATATGCTTCTGCTAAAAATGTAGCTCTTTTTTCCTTGGAATACTAAGTAGTTAATAAAGACTGCATTTTTCTTCTTATGTGGAGAATAGGTCCAAAGAAGCTTGTTTCAGACTAGTTGGTTAATGCAGGATAGAAGACTTAGAGGATCCAATTCCAATTAAACAAGGTGAAGTGATTTTTATACAATGTTTTCAACCAGAGAGCTATAAGACAGCATCATGTATAGCTCTGGGGGTATGAAACCTTCTTCATTCATGTTTATTAGATGCATCTGGCACTTCCTTATAATTTATATGCAGTAAATTTCTATAATAAATACTAAATATACATACCACATATTTACTATCCTGCTATTATGTCTTTTTGATAATTTAGTGGTGGATATGCTTTGCATTTCAAATATTTTCATATCCTGACTTTGTAGAACTAGGAGTGGAACTATGTCTTAAGATGATTACTAATTGCTTAGGAAAACATTCCTCTTGGTATTCATGAAATCAGAAAGAGACTTTTGGTTTTGTTGTGCGTATAAGAAGCTGCATAATGATGTGGTATAAAAAAAGATAAGAAAAACATAATAATAAAGTGTAAAGTTTTTTTAAAATCTCTTGGAACTCAGTGGAGAGTTAAACTTTAGTTTAGAGGAACCTATTACAGAGTATTTGTCAATTATTAGTGTAGCTTATTACACCACAGACTCTCTGCATGGCCTTGTTTGAGATGCCTATTGCTGGAGCTTGCTGGATTTATGCATTGTGTATCCTGTTCACCTATTGGAGAGACTGATGCTGCCTCTGCTCACTTCCCACCCAGCTGTAAAGAGATGGATCCTCACATTTAGGCAAAAGTTTCTCTGAGAAGTTGCCTCCCTGAAACTCCTTCCTGTGTTTCTGCAGAAATACATTTGATGAGCTGCATTTTACAGCACTGTTGAGAAATGTGTCTCAGTAAGACAGTTTCTTTGATTCAGCTGAAAGGACTGTTACATTTGTCATTGTCACTGTCAGCTGAACCTTCTCACCACAAGCATGCCATCAGTGCACATTAGGAGAGAGTGTGGTCAAGAAAACATGTCCTCTGTTTCTCCCATGAGGATGACTCGCTAGCAAAGAAGTAGAAATCCAGGGTGGTACTGCCTGATGTGGCCAAGCAGCAGAAACTGGTGAAATAAAGGAGGAAGTGGTTCCTGCATATGGAGATCTGCAGCTTCTTCTGGGTGCACAAGGGGGAAGGCTTCTGCTTCTTCCCAAATATGTTTTTGACAGTATGGGAATTACTCCCTCACAATGCCAACAAAGTCAATAGTACTGTAGACCAAATAAGTCTGCTGCTGAAAAATGAGAAAGGGAAGGAAGAAATAGTATTGGTTTGACCACTGCTAAAAACTAGCTAGCTCTCTCCTTTCTTTTTCAGCAATTGAAAAATCAGTGCTAATGATGGCAGCAAGCTCAATTTCTGAATGTTTTTCTCTTATGCTTTGTCTCAGAAATACCAGGTTAAGACTAGCAGGTGGAATCTCCTTGCTGTTGTATGAGCTCCATCAGTCTTATTAGTTCATCATCTTTTTATTTTTGTTCTGCATGCCTCAATAACTCTGGCAGTAATAAGAAATTATTATAGAGAAGCATAGTGTAGGTAATACTGTTATCATCCTGATCTCCAGTGAACCAGCATTCCACTGTCACATTGGTCTCTGAAATAGCTATTCAAGAAGTTGATACTGATGATGTTCGGGTTAAGCACAGTTGTATATCAGGAGTTCACCCTTTGCTAGAATGAGCAGGAACTTAATTTGAAAACAAATGGAACAGGGGACACAGAGAAGCTGTTAAAAGATGACAGAATAACTGAAACGTGTCTGCAACATGTGTAGGGATGTGGAACAGAGGAAAAAAATCAATCATAAATATACTGGGTGCAGACACTGATTACACAAAGGAAGATCATGGAAAACAAAATATGGGATTGAATTCTCAGATCCATGCTGCTAGTGTAGAGAGCTACTGACTAGAGTTGCTATCAGGTTATTTTTCGTGATCTTTTTTGATATCAAAATGTATGTTACTTGAGTTATTAAAAAGAGGTTTTACAAAGTCATTTTCAAGAGCATTTGATTGCAGTACTGAGGCAGCTCTCCTGTTGTGCAGACACAGCTGGGGGCTCACTGACAGCAAATGGGGTGTGGGATCATAAGTACTGCCCTGCAGAACCAAGGGGACAAAAATTTTGCAACACAGTAGATTACAGGGGAGGGTAATACTGGATATTAGGAAAAAATGTCTTCACTGAAAGACAGTCAGAGACTGGAAGTAGCTGCCTAGATAAATGGTGGAATCATCGTCCCTGGAAGTGATCATAAAAACATGTACCTGTTGATGCCTGAAGTGGCTACCTAGAAACAGAGACTAAACAGGAATAAGGGAATAAAGGTGATATTTATTCAAAGGTACACCCTGGGAGCCCAGAGGCTACTGCCAAAATGGACCCCAAGATGGATGACAAGTCATGAGTTCTTCACACTTTTATAGGTTTGGTCCATTTACATATCAGCATAAATTCGCCAATTAAAACTTTAGCTAATTATGTAATTTCTCTAAGCTTACTCCCCCTTCTCGAGATGTTGGTTTACACATTTTGGGCCCAGGACAGTCTGGGTGTCCTTGGAGAGCAAACCTAGAGCGGTTTTGTTATGTCTGTCTTAGCATGAGAGAACAGCAACTAGCAGGTTATAAAATACTTCAACGTTTTACACTAAGCAATCCAGAATGTGAAAATTATAAAAGCTAAAACCCAAGGCATCACTGTGGTTCTAGAGGACATGGTTTAGTGGTGAATATGGTGATGCTGGTTTAATGGTTGGACTCAATAATCTTAAAGGTATTTCCCAACCTTAATGATTCTATGATTATTTTTGGCCCTTCTAATTAACACTTCTACCACTGATTTTGTTCCTATCGTGAAGGAAGTTTGGGTTCAGTTCTCCTTTCTCTTAAAAGGTTGGAGCCTTAAAAAATCAATTTATTTCTGATCTAAAATTATAAAACTGCTTTGTGATCGGCATGCTCACTATATTAGGAATGATTTGTTTTAATATCAGCTTAGCAGCAACTACCACTTGTTAAATATTATATATTTTGAAATTGTCCAATCATATGAGATTGGGACAGTGTTGGTTGTTTTGTGGTGATGAAATTTTTGTTTGTGGGGTTTCTTTTGCGATTTTGTTTGTTTGGTTGGTTTGTTTTGTTTTTTAAGCAAAAAGTTCTCCCCTTGCACCCTCTCTATACAAACAAGGCAAACTTCAGCACACTGGTGCATATCCACGAAAATTAAAATATCATGAATTACCCTGCTGTGTTGCTTTTAGTGGATACTGATGATCAGTTTTGTAAGAATGAAAGCAAACTGAAAATAATCCATATGCATTAAGATGAAGGAGGATTTTTGCCTTGTAGTATTTAAATACAGAATTTTGTAATTTTATTGTCAAAAATAATCTTTTCTGATTTTTAATGCTAAGATTTTTATGTAAAAATGCATCCAAGTCTGAGTGAAGGTGAATGTTTTTTCCTTCAACTAGTGATCAAGTGCACCCTCAGAAAGTTTGCTGATGACACCAAGCTGTATGGTGTGGTTGACACACTGGATGGAAGAGATGCCATCCAGAAAGACCTGGACAGGCTTCAGAGGTGGCCCCTTGAGGACTCCATGAACAAGGCCAAGTGCAAGGTCCTACACCTGGGTCAGGGACAATGCCAAGCACATACAGGCTGGGTGGAGAATGGACTGAGAGCAGTCCTGGGGAGAAGGACTTGGGAGTGCTGGTTGATGAGAAGCTCAACATGACCCAGCAATGAGTGTGCTGGCAGCCCAGAAAGCCAACCATGTCCTGGGTAACACCAAAAGTAGCAAGGCCAGCACTTTGAAAGAGGTGATTCTTGACTTCTTTGTCCAGTTTTGTCTGTTTTCCAGAAATGAGAAGTAGAAGAAAATGGATGTGTTGAAGTGAGCCCAGGGAAGGGCCACGAAGATGATTAGAGGGCTGGACCACCTCTGCTATGAAGGCAGGCTGAGAGAGTTGGGATAAAAGGCTCTGAGGGGACCTTAGACCAGCCTTCTAGTATCAAAAGGGGCCTACAAGAATGCTGCAGAGGGATTTTTTACAAGGCCATGAAGTGAGAGGATAAGTGGTAATGGTTTTAAACTGAAAGATGGTAGATACGGACTAGATATTAGGAAGAGATTCTTTACTGTGAGGGTGGTGAAACACTGGAAGAGGTTCCACAGAGAAGTTGTGAATATCCCATCCCTTTTAAGTGTTCAAAGCCAGGTTGGATGGGGCTTTGAGCAACCTCGTGTAAGGAAATTGTCCCTGCCCATGGCTGAGGGGTTGGAACTAGATGACCTTTAAGGTCTCTTCCAACACAAAGTGCTCTATGGTTCTATGATCTGTACAGATTTGTGCTTCTTAAGTGCTTTTATGAAAAAAAAATGAAATATGAAAATTTACTTATAGTTCCAGAGTTTCTGATGGATATTTCTGACTGGTCTGTATGGAGAACTATCTAGAACTTAGTGTATATCTCAGTAAGATGAGAAACATATCAAAATAATAAAAAAAATGTGGGTTTGCCAGTGGAAGAGCATTAAGACCCTGGAAGTACATAGAAGCATTGATTAATGTTGCTTACTGGGGGAGAGATGAATGCTTGAACTTTGAGACAAGCCTTTTGTCTCAACTGCACCTAAGATGTAGCATAATATAATGCGATACATTCTGGTCCACCAAATAATTAATAATTGAGAGTCGTTTTGAAATACTTGTGTTACCTCACAGGCAAATCTGTTGGAGATCTAGCGTACCCTAATGGCAAAGCATGTGTATTTTTTATATTGTGTCCCTTGAAGTGTAGCATGTTCAAACAACTTGATATATCTCACTTTTGGTAGACCTCAAGACACCTCTTCCTTTTCCTCTGAATTTTTCATATTTAAATTTCTTTATTTCTCATGTTCAGAGAGGCATCATTGTGGTTTTAGAATAGTTATTTTTATGTAGTTAACCAGACAATAGAAATACGTTTTTGAGGTGACTTTGAAGTCATCAAGACCCATTGCAGGATCAGGAAGGAATTGTTATTGTGTCAAAAACACCGACCAGAAGATCTGCCTAAAAATGCAGCAGAAGAATATGTTTATTTGTCCATTTAGTCTTCTAGAATAATTTTGGAGTGCAGTTGGAACAGTTTTGTCATTTTATCTTTGTCTTTTATAATCATCTCTGTCATCTTAATTGTTTTCTAAGAAGCCTCTATTTTAAATCTTCAAAATTGATTATTTCCCCTTCAGTGTTCTTTGTTTAATATTCTTGTCACAGGTGAGTCTTATTACTGCTCATAAGCATTCCAAATATTGCAATTTTCAATCAGTTATTTCTGCTCCCAAATGGCTTTATTTCTGCCTTTTCTTGTAGCATTTGTCCTGGTAATCAGATACTGAAAATTTCTTCAAAACAGCAGTTTGTGAAATGCTCACTGGAGAATCTCATTAAGTCCACAGTTTGAAGTTCTACGTACTGAATTTGTCTTTATATTTTATTGAATATTCATACTTTAGTACCCAGAGGTTTTGTTTTTGTCTAGCTGGATTCAGGATTACAAAGATAATCTGTTCATTGCTATTCTGACCTTAATTTCATTGCCAATTGCATCCATTTAATTATTTTTCTTTCCAAGACACCTGGAGTCCCAAATTTCTTTGGACTTTTTTTCTTCATTGCTCAGATTTTTTGTTCATCGGTGAATAACAATGTACCTTGTTTAAGGGGTGGATTTTGGATGGGGATAAGAAGGGTTGATCTTGAGTGTTGTGGTTTGGGGTTTTTTTGTTGATTTCACCAGTCCAGCATACCTGGTATAAAGCATCTCTGCTGGTACTTGAAATTGCCTTAAATATATATAAATTTAACTTCCTAATGATTTATATAATCACAGTTGTGTTAACATTTTTTGTCACCTTCCCTAATAGTCCAGGAATTTATTTAAACTTATTTCATAAATTCTATTAGACACTTTGTGAAAGTCCATGAAGTCTATGTAGAAATAAATGACATTCATACATTTTTGTTGAGAAAATGAGGTAGGTAATTATCTTTATATTTCCTATCTGCATCTTATCTGTTGTAAAATTGTATCTGGTAATTTCTTTAACTGAAGGTGTAGTCTAATATAATATATTTTAATACTATAGCTGATTTGTGATCCACGGTACATCTCTCTAGATATTGTTAAGATCTCTTCTCTCTGACAGCTTTATTGTCTGGTTAAAACTATCTATCTAGGTATGCATTACTAGATACCTACCTACAGCCATATGCAAATAACATCTATATACCTGAAAGCTTTGGGTGGCCATTAGCAGATAAAAAGCCATTGATTACTGTAAGCATATGGCAGCTCCTGGCTTCTTCAATAACCTGAATTTAATTCCAAAGCAGCAACTTTCAGTGGCCCTGGCACATATGGCAGACCAAATTCTGCCATCTTCATTGTGTCCAAAATGTTAATGATTTCCATGGAATGTGGAAAATGGTAGTGAGAGGTCCAAGATCCAAGTCAGATTCTAACCTTTGTTTGGGAAAGGATATTTTACCTTATGCAGGATAACCAGACATTGCCCAACTAGTGCAGTAAATGACTTGTGGAAGTGGAAAGAATTAACTTGTATCAGCTGCTACTGTGCAGTCCAAAGTACTTGGGGCCTGACTTGATAAGCACTCTGCTATCCTTCTGGTTAAAGATTGGTCCTCTGGGTGTTTTCAGTGTCCAAAGGATAACCAACGATTTTGGTGAAGATATGACAATTCAGAAAAGTTTATATTATCCCAGTAGAGACATAAGGTGGTTGACAGACATTAGAATGATGTGACAGAAATTTCTTCTCTCAAAACTTAATGTATTTCTAGCTAGCAAACCACAGTCTGCAAAAGACAAACTTTGTTCTGTCAAATTAAAATGCTATAATTGAAAGGAGCCTTTCCAGTATGTTTTTTTGTACTCCATCACTTGTACTCCATCAAATGCTACTTTGCTGCAAAGTTGGATGCATTCAAAAGGAGGATTGATTAAGCCTCTCAAGTAAATTACTTTCAGCTGAGTTGCTTATGCGAGAAAAATTCTTGCCCTGACCTCAAAGCATACTCATCTAGAAATGTGAGTTCTGTGCAAGACATTAAAAAATCCTGTAGGACAAATGAATCCTGTATTATTTCAAATGTATTCTTCAGCTACGCTTTTAGGAAGCACTTAGAGCTCAGTGTCTGCATTATCATTTATATTTCATTAGCACCTAAAGGCTTCAAGTGAAGCCAGGCCTGGAAGCATTTGGGAAATAGAAATACAGTATAATATGCTATTCTAGTCCCAAACATCTGTCACTGTTAAGATGAAAGAAGTAGAAAGGGGAACAGTGGCACGCTGACATGTGAAGGATGGTTTGCAGCAGATCCCTGCCAGCAGAGTACGGATTCCCTGAATTGCAACACTGTGCCTTCTTTGCTCGGACATGTTAATGCTAGTGCATCCCAGTCACAGAAGAAACAGAGTTTGTGTGAAGTTGAACAGAGTTGTCACAAACTACCCCTCTTCCCCCAGTGATTTTCATAATTTTGTACCACTGGGAAATGTTACAAAATGACTACAGGTGGATCAACTAAATAATTGTAATCCATAACTAGTTCTCTATTCTGTCATTCAGGATAAAGCATTGTGGACATTTTTTGCATCTACTTTACTGAGTTAAGATGAACACATTTTTTGCATGTATTATGTTAACTAGTAAGCACAATAAGTTCTTTTAGATATTTTAATTATAAATAGATCTTTTTTCATGAGCCTGCTACCCACAAAATCTGTAGTCTACTTCATCTGAAATGATTAAAATCTGGAATGATAACTGGTGTAGAGTATAAGTAAAAACCTGGTGATGTGGTAACTTCATTAGGTCCCTGTCTGTGTCACTAGTGTAATTAGAAAAAATAATTACTTATATTTGTCTCATTTTGATTCTCTTGGAGCCATTGCAAAAAAGGAATAACACCTCTCCTTGTGATCCAGTATCTCACATTTGTTTTGTGGGCGTTTTGTTTTAGGTCATGCATCATGTTTCTAATAAAGTGTTTCCCTTAGCAAGTCAGAGGAAGCATCTTCATCTTGTGTATGATGAGAAAAAAGAGGGTGAAATTGGATGCTGTGAAATTCAAATTCTCCTTGGGACTGACAGGAGTGCAAGCAGTCCTACTCATGCCAATTAGATAAGTGGGGGAAATCATAAGGAAAATGCTATTGATATTAGCTACCTGCTTTCTGAGAATATTTTTGGACTTGTTGAAGTTGTAGCAGAAATCAAGGACAATTATTCCTAAAACATGACATGATTAGAAATGTCAAACTAAATAGCAATGTTACTTATGTTAAATAATGATAATTGGTTTTGTGTCCTTGCCCCTCCTAATATGATAATCCCTTCTTTAGGGGTTTTGTGGCTTTCCTGTCAGTTCTTTCTAGACTTTTGTTGAAGAAATGATAGTGTTGCACTATTTCAGAATAGAAAACACTGTTTCTTAGACACAATCAAAACTATTTGCTGAAAGAAATTTTGGAAAAAAAAAAATTGAAATGTGCCTGTCTTGCACAGCTCATCGGAATTCGTGTTTATCAAAGCTGCCTCTCTGTGGTCTGAAACAACAGGGGGTTAAAACCACACTGTTGTTTTAAACCATGCTGCAGATGATGGAGTGGTTTTACTTGCATATCAATTTCAAGTACAGAAGATTTTTTGTTATCACTTAGAAAAATTTAAAAAGAGAATGAAGAAAAGATTACCTTTGTTTCTCATCTAAGTGTATAGAAATTGAGTAGTATTGCTCATTAAAAACACACTATGAATAGTTGATGGAATTTGCTAAGTCGGGTGTTGTGTGACATTATTTTAGCCTGCTTAGGTGGTTTTCCTTTAAAACATGTATCTGGGGACAGTTTTATTCTAATTTCTGCATAATCTCTTAGCTGTCTTTTCACATGTGAATTTATGCTGGGTAGCTGATACTAAGAAACTCGAAAACAATTATTTTTAAATGTCAAAGGCGATGCTTCCTCATGTAACCTCATCTATCCGAAATTAAATGTGCTGAGGGAAGGGGGAGAATGTGTGTGATACATTTATTTTGTCTTGGTTTCTTTTTTTTTTTATTAAATTCTTGAGGTCTCAAATAGTTTGGGTTGGAAGGGACCTTACAGATCATTTAGTTCCAACCCTCTTGCCATGGGAAGGGACACCTTCCACTAGACCAGGTTGGTCAGAGTCCCATCCAACCTGGCCTTGAACACTTTCAGGAATGTGGCATTCACAGCTTCTCTGGGCAATCTGTTCCAGTGTCTCACCACCCTTATAGTAAAGAATTTCTTCCTGATACGTAATCCAAACCTACGCTCTTTCAGTTTAAAGCCATTACCCCTTGTCCTATTACTGCATAACATCATAAAACAAACACTAGGGTTGTATTGCTGTGCTTCTTAGTATGAGCAACTTGGTGGGTAATTCATTGTTCTGAAGACCTGGAGTACTCTGGAGTGCACTGCAGAGGCATTAGATTGCTCAACTTTATATCTAGATCTCCAAGTACGCTGGAGGATATGTAAAATAACTCTTGGGCACACCAGAGCCAATTCATTAGTGACATGATGAGCATCATTTGCTGAGTTATACAGTGAGCCAGAAATGCATCACTTCTTGTGTCTCCAAATGGTAGTACAGGTAGCAGTAGCCATATCCCTGACCTGAGTGGAGGTTAGGAAGGTGAAGCTTCACCTATGCTACATGGCAAGGTATATGTGCATGCACAGTGAGTGATGTGCATGAGGGGAGGAGGGAAAGGAGCTGCTCTCCCTGTAGCCAGTCTAATATATCCACAGCCTCTGTGTGCACTGAAGATTTGGATGAAATGCCACCACATGAAGAAAGGAAATTAGGTGCTGTGGCATTTGATGTAAGTACTGTTGCAGTCTTAGGGAAAAAAAGCACTTAAATGTGAATCTTACTCCATTGTAAATGTGATAAGAGTCAAATGTAAATATTAAAGACAGCATAAGAAATGTTTTGGTTTTATATCAAGGCAAAAAGGTCTGAAAGGACAGTGATCAAAAGAAATTACCAAGGCCTTTTTTTGATTAGCAGCATATGATACATCACAGGAAATAAATTTAAGTGTGTAATCTGAATCACAAAAGGATAGTCACGAGAGCTATGTATTTCCCACAAAGGCTGATATTTCTTGATGGTGAAAGGTTTAAAATTGTTATGTTGTGATTCTTGTTTTCTTCAAAATCATACTTGGTTTCCAAACCAGCCTGTTTAAACTCCCACGCAGGAATGGGCAGCCTGTTGGTCATGATGTGCTCGTATCTCACAAGCAGTCTGGAGGTGCTACATCCTGCAAGCTGCAGTAGGGCTGCCCAGCCTCTGTGGCTGTGGCTAATAAAATCCATTACAGATATCACCACTGGATTTTGCAGGGATGTAGCTGTACAGGAAACCTACTCATGTGCCACTATGAGGTTGATATCAGTATAATCTGTAGCTGTGAACCCATCCACATCTCCTTGCCAGTAAACCCTTTGGAATAGGTTGACAGGTCTTGTAGCCCTTGGGTTGTAGAAAGCAGGGCCAGGAATGATGGCTGTAGCTAGTTTAGGTCTGAAATATTCCCCAATGTTTATTTCAATTGTCTTCTGAGTCAGCTTGTGCCATAATGTACATGTGTGAGCTAAGGGGAACGTAAACATATATGGATGTGCTAGTTGAGATTAAACTTTGTGAGACACCATTGGAAGGTGCTAATAAGGATGCTGTTCTATGACTTTTGAACTACATGATCCCAAAATCTTTGAGCAAGTTCTTTACAAATAAGATGTGTACATCTGTGTATTCTTTTTCTATTGCTGTTTTCATTTTTTCTGAATATTTTTCATTTAGAGCTTTTAAATAAATCCTTGGAACATAGCACAAACTATTTTTATTGTACAATATAGCTTCATAGGCTATTTAACACAGTGGGCCATGTTTCACAGCTGGCTGGATCTCAGGAAGTTAACCAAATTCTGCTTTCATTTAGATGAACAATAAAATTTACAAAGATTAAAGTAGGACTTGGAATCTGTAGATGGTAAATTTGGTTGTCTCAGCACTTACTGATAACTGTATATTCTGGCTGTATGTACTCTCTGCCTGTAACAAAGGGAGCTAGTCACTGGCAATCATCAACAATTAAATTTGGATCTTAGCTTCAGCTTGTGCTTATTTGCACAAAGCTACATTTTCATGTAATGTTTGCAGGAAATAAACTTTGAAGGATGAACTTATTTATAAAATACAGATGTGTGGACATACTCTAGTAAAAATACCAGTAGAGATGAAATACTGAATAGTTCTGTAGATCCTTCTCTCTTTTTTTTTTTGGAGGGTTCAAACCCTCCAGGCTGAGTAGAGGGATCTTCCTATTTTTGATTTATGCATTGTATGTTGTATAAACTTGCAAAAGACAGCAAAATTTTTGGTTCAGAAAACACCGCAGTCTTTTTTTTTTTTTTTGGTCTCCTCTCCCATATTTTGGATCCTGATACGTTTCAAATGGAAATCATGAATGTATTATTGCAATGGGGCAATGTCTGAACTCCATGTAACTTAACATGGATTGAACTATGCTTTATTTCACTTTAACAATACTCTGTAGAGCTATACATAGAGAACTTCTGGATACCCAAAGGTATGGAAGATTACGTTGGTACGTTGGAAGATTGGAATTGTTTTATATAATGCATAATAGGGTCACCATTAGATATTCAAATAGCTATATAAATATTTTAAGAACAGTAAGAGAGAAACCTTGCTTTATTTCATTGATCAAAACATACTCCAGCACATTCTGAATGGCAAATCTAGGATTTTTTTTTCCAGGTAGTCAGTCATTTTAGGATTGTTGATTGCACATGGATTGTTGAGGTAGGGTTTGATATAAGTTTGCTTTGCTAATTTGTGAACTGAGTCAAGAATTGAGCCTTTTGATTTTTTTTCTCACATTAAATGAATGTTTCATCAGACTGTATTTAATCCAGGTGAATACATATGTCCTAGGAAGAAAGAGGATTGCATACATCAGTTACAAAAAAAATTGTATTTTTAGAATTTTCTACCTGCATGGTACCTTCTCTATGGTTGCTATGTATATAATTGCCTTTTTTTCCTTTTTAGAGAGGCATGCATTTAAAGTTTGATCTTCTTGCAGTTTCATAGATTATGTTGCCTGTTTGGTGGATATCATTGATTTGTGCTTCTTGAGTACAAACTGGTATTGATTCTTAAGTGTGGAAAACAGTAAATATCCCGAGGCAGCTTTTCATTAATCCCATAGTTCATTTTACTGAGTGGTAAAAGGCAACATAATTATGGACAAGTTACTTTAAGGACAAATCTGTAGTGAACGATTTCAAGTTCAGTAAGCGGAATAAAAGAAAGAAAGGAAAAAAAAAGGTTATTTTTGTTAAATAAGAACTGAAATTCAGATGTTTTCCTGAAGTGACAAGAATCCAAATCACCTCAGCAGACATACCATAGACTGATTTGAAGGAAAGTACACATGGTGTATATATAGGAAAATTTTATATATATAGGAAGCTGCATAGCCAAGAAAGAAATTAATAGCAACCTTTACATTTCATTTCATTAAACCTTTCACAGTAGTTGGCAGAACTGGGAGAGGTAGGCTAAATAAAGATCTCAGCTTTCAGAGTAATGATGTCTTAAAGTGCCTCCTGTGACATGTAATTTGAGAAAAATATTGATCAAATTTTTTTGTATCCAATTTTTTTTGTGTGCATACATTTTACACACTGAAAATAAAGTGCATGTGAGTGTATCAAAAAATGAATCCAGAAAATACTGCATTACTTCAGAGTGCACACAGATATACTGTACTGCTCTGCTTTGATTGAAATACAATCAAATGCTGCTATCAAAGCATCTCCCATTGTATTCCTAAGGAACACATAAAATTTACTTAGTACACATAGAAAAATAATTGCATTTTTACTGGAGATCAACTAGAATATTCTGTACATGTAAATGCTGTAGAAATGTTTACTAGAATTGCAGGAAGCCCCTTTGTTGATAAAACTGTGGACAGCCTTTACATATCTCTTGAGGAATCCAGTCACTTGCACCTTTTTTTATATGCCAGCTATGCTAGTTCAATATTTGATTTTTGTAGCTACAACCCAGAGAACATGAAGAAAGAAGAGAACAGTATTACCAACAGAAAGAAAAAGGTGAGCTTTCATATGAAGAAAAGCTAAGGCATACATTTCAATGAGATTTAAAATGCAAGAGTTAATTGAAGTTATTTAATCTATTTTTGTCACTGTATTTGAGAAGTAGTTCACTCTTCAGACTGTAGAATTAATCTTTCTGGATTTAAAGCAGAAATAAACCTTTTGGACTGAGTTAACACAGCTGTTATTAATTTTTTGAAGGAATAGTTTACTATAATTTGCTTAAGAATTCACAGCTGATTGGGGTATTTCATACCTCATTTAGTGTTTTTTAGCCCCCATTGGTCTGTCTGGCCCTGTTTGGTTTGAGATAAGATCTTGGACTGCTTCAGTCTCAGATATTTGTAGGGATATTCTGGTTTTTTTTTTGGTTAAGAACAAACAAACCCGCAGTGACTAATGGGAATGAAAACAGAGAATGGCATTATGTTCCTGTGAAATTGGCTGTGTTAGGGGAGACAGGATAATTCAACTTCTGCCTCCTGAATGGGTGTATTTTGGGGGTAGTACACATGGGACATTCAAAGTCGTGTGTGTAGTTTGAGTCTGGCAGTTGAGTTGAGTAGAGGGGAAGGTGATGAAGCATCGTGATGTTAATCTGACATCTGTAACTGGCATCCTCTTTCCAGGGGTGAATATGGAAATTCACAAACTGCTCCTCTCTTGTGCTTAGCAGTGGTGTATTCTCTTTACCCAATACCTTCACATCTTTTTTTTGTCCACATGGTTTGTTGTTGTTTTTCATTCCTTTTTAAACCTTTTGAGATACAATTATTGTAAATACAGGCATGAGAAAAGAGATTGTAGTAGAGAAACTGATAGAAAATTTTATAATAACATACTTCTAATGCAAAATATTATTATATCTTATGCATCCAAATGGCAGATGCTTTGTAAGAGACTAGGTCAAGTGTAGTGGTAATGAATTGTTTTCAGCTGGAAAAGATATTAAATGACAGCCTTAAATTTGTACAAAAATTGCTAATGAGTGATCAGTCCCCCAAAGTTTGTAGTGTCTGAGAGTATGAATCAACACAGGGATTCAGTTCATGATATTTCTTAATGAATACAGATTTATTTTATTTCTGACTAGGAAATAAAGAAGGGAAGATAAATACATGCTTTAAAAAATGCCACTGACTCTTCTAAGTCTGCAGTAACCACTGTATTTACAAGCCGGCCAGGATTCATGTTAATGCTTAATGTACAAGGTTGGGAATTAGAAACAAAGGAAAACAACGACAAAAAAATCATGATTCTGAAATCTCATCTATGTCATTTATAATTCCTGCCTTTTCTCCTTAACTTTTATGCAACAGCACTGTAGGTATATAATTTACCTTTCCCAATAGTGCTTTAGTACAGTTTTCATGGCAGTGCTATGAAGTACTGGACTGTTTTGGACCCCTGAGTTTGTTCATTCAGAGTGATCTTGGGAGTCCCCACAGGAGTACTTCGCTGAAATGCTCTAAATTCCCTTGGAGAAGCCTGGGAGGTTGAGTTGTTGCCTCCATTATAATACCAAGTGGAAGTTAGATGGCAAATGACAAAACAAACAGTGTGTTTACAATGTCTGCAGAACAAATTTAACACAGAAGACTTTAGTGCTTAATCTGTTCAGTTAATCAGTTCTCTGTAAATCCTGGCCTGAATACATGAGTGATTGAGGGCTTTGAGTGACAACCATATCTATCGACTCTAGAAAGCTGACGTAGTGACTCTTGCTTTCCAATCCGCTTGGAGAACTGATCTCTGCATGGGGCCCCCCTTCAAAGATACTTTGTGTGTGGAGGACCTGTGTGTTTGATGCTGTCACTTGGACAGGGTCACGTAGTCATCTCTGATCCTCTGTAAACAAGAGCTCTTATTTCTTCTCCCTTGCTCTATGCCTTTTTGTAGTGTAAACAAATTAAGTTGTAGACCCTTTTCAGTGACGGTAACATAAAGATTTGCAGCGAGCACTGCCATTGGAACGAGCTGATGATGAGTCAAGCCAAGAGCAAATAATGAGTGCCAGACTTGACATTAATAATGAGTTGCAAATAAGGCAATGGTATCTGATAATATTATTTGCTTCACGCTCTAGTCTTTGTAGAGATTAGAGTGCTATTCTGCTTGATCAATGCTGTAAAAATACTATGGCTTAAAGGGCTTGCAGAGGAAAGAAGAGGAGAGAGAAAAACACAGAAGTCAGCTGCATGAAATTGCATAGTAAGTAATGATATATGTGGGGAAATCTGTCTGCTGACCCTCTGCTCTGGGTCTCTCTGCTAGAGCAGCACTGCCCAACCTGTAAGGCACTTGTACCCACCAGGCTGTACAAGCAATAAAAGAGGTGGGAAAATGCCAAGAAAAATTCCAAATTGCTAGAATTGAGTTATGGGCTAAGAAGGCTGTGAAGCACTGTCTAGACCATGGAGGTTATATTTGTATTCCAGGTTTGTTTTGACCAGTTCCTATGAGACAGAAATAATAAATCAGCTGTGCTTTCTAAAAAAGCTGAACAGTAAAAAGAGTGAAATGAAAATGGCACCACACTGCAGTATTCAGTAACATTTCATATTCTCTCTCTACAGGAAAATACTTTCTCCCTCATAATCACATATCTTTACTTTTTTTTCCCCCCCTACACTCATTTCATTAGGCCATGAGGTATCAAGTCAGAAAAATTAGAAACATTCTAACGAGAAAAAATAGGTGGGAAAATAGACTATTGACATATTTAATGCTCCTGTTCTTGTTTATGTCTTTGACTTAACTACTTTTGAATAATAATGCCACATTCTTGGAAGAGTATTTTTAGCTTTTTAATTACTATATCAAAGAGCATTCAGAAAAATAAAAAAGATTGAAATGCACTTTGCAGTCAAAAACCCTTTCAAAGTCCAAAGGGAATAAATATGCCTAAAACATATTAGAAGTCTAAATGAAAATGTAATAGAATTCCAGACTACAGACCTTTGGCTTTAAAAGTTACTGTCTAGCTTGTGTCATTGCCACTAGGGATGAGGTAAACCAAGAAAACTGTAACCTCAGTTTAAATTTTAATAGGAAGTGTCTGCATTGTTTTCTTGCTGTATTAATTAGCATTAATTAGTTAACATGAGTGTGCAGACTTAAAAATCTAAAGTTCTACACAAACATTATACGGCATTCTTTTATAATTACCCAAAAGAAGCAATCTGAACATGTGAAGACACACCTACATTTACATATTTGCATGCATATAGATATCTCACTTAACTACAAATATATTGCAAAGTAAGACTATAATTGTTTGTGTAAAAAAAAAAACCCAAGAAAAATCAAAATTAAAACAAACAAACAAACAAACCTGAAACAACAAAAACGTACCCCAACCAAACAAAACACCCTCCACAAAACCCCAATACCACAGGAGCCAGTAACAGACTTCTGCAGAGATGGGAATGGTTGATACTCTGCTTATAGTAAAATAAACAAACACACCCTAGACCCCAGAGAAGACTAGAGTACATAATAAAAAGGCACAGAAAGGCATAATTAATGTTTATTTTGTACTTGGGAACCATATGTGGCTTTGAAATAAAAATGCCAAACTGAAAAGTTGCCAGCAGGGATTGTAGCTGTTAACTGTCCAGGTTCAAAATGCTACAAAATAAAACTCCTGTCTTTGAGAATTTAACAGTTTTGTCCATGTGAGATTAAGGCTTATCTATTTTTATGGCTAGACACATTTATCTTTGAAGATATGTCTATGAACAGGGAGTACGGAATATAAGAAAATTATTTGCCTCAGATAAATATTGATTTTAAATATAAGCAATATTTTCTGCAAAGGTACTTTTGCATTGTAGAAAGATGATAGTTGATGATTATGCCCAGTGCTGGCAATTGCAGAGAACCATGCTGGAACTAAACAGGGTCATAGGCTGTTGATTCCATACAAAACCTGCCCCCAGACAATTTTAGAAATACTAGAAAAACACACTTAGAACCTGAAAGCATTAAAAAACACAGTGTCATGAAGAGAGATCAACAGCTTTGCTATTCTCCCAGCTACCACATGTAGGCAAATTCCTTAGATAACACCACCTCACATTAAAAATAAATAAATAAATAAATAAATAAATAAATAAATAAATAAATAAATAAAAGGTACCAAAGAAAGAAAGAGAGACAGAGAAAAAAAGCAAGCAAGCAAAAAACAATGCCTTTATTTAGTGCATATACAACACGACATGTGTTGTATATGCACTATATGCATATAGTGTATATGTATATGCATATGTATATATATATGTATATGCACGTATATGCACGTTTTGTTTTTTTTAAAGACTATAAAAGTCAAGGAAATGCTATCTTGGAGCTCAGAGTTTAAAAAAGATATTTCTTTGCTGAAAATGATTATTGGTCACNCCACTAGGGATGAGGTAAACCAAGAAAACTGTAACCTCAGTTTAAATTTTAATAGGAAGTGTCTGCATTGTTTTCTTGCTGTATTAATTAGCATTAATTAGTTAACATGAGTGTGCAGACTTAAAAATCTAAAGTTCTACACAAACATTATACGGCATTCTTTTATAATTACCCAAAAGAAGCAATCTGAACATGTGAAGACACACCTACATTTACATATTTGCATGCATATAGATATCTCACTTAACTACAAATATATTGCAAAGTAAGACTATAATTGTTTGTGTAAAAAAAAAAACCCAAGAAAAATCAAAATTAAAACAAACAAACAAACAAACCTGAAACAACAAAAACGTACCCCAACCAAACAAAACACCCTCCACAATACCACAGGAGCCAGTAACAGACTTCTGCAGAGATGGGAATGGTTGATACTCTGCTTATAGTAAAATAAACAAACACACCCTAGACCCCAGAGAAGACTAGAGTACATAATAAAAAGGCACAGAAAGGCATAATTAATGTTTATTTTGTACTTGGGAACCATATGTGGCTTTGAAATAAAAATGCCAAACTGAAAAGTTGCCAGCAGGGATTGTAGCTGTTAACTGTCCAGGTTCAAAATGCTACAAAATAAAACTCCTGTCTTTGAGAATTTAACAGTTTTGTCCATGTGAGATTAAGGCTTATCTATTTTTATGGCTAGACACATTTATCTTTGAAGATATGTCTATGAACAGGGAGTACGGAATATAAGAAAATTATTTGCCTCAGATAAATATTGATTTTAAATATAAGCAATATTTTCTGCAAAGGTACTTTTGCATTGTAGAAAGATGATAGTTGATGATTATGCCCAGTGCTGGCAATTGCAGAGAACCATGCTGGAACTAAACAGGATCATAGGCTGTTGATTCCATACAAAACCTGCCCCCAGACAATTTTAGAAATACTAGAAAAACACACTTAGAACCTGAAAGCATTAAAAAACACAGTGTCATGAAGAGAGATCAACAGCTTTGCTATTCTCCCAGCTACCACATGTAGGCAAATTCCTTAGATAACACCACCTCACATTAAAAATAAATAAATAAATAAATAAATAAATAAATAAATAAATAAATAAATAAAAGGTACCAAAGAAAGAAAGAGAGACAGAGAAAAAAAGCAAGCAAGCAAAAAACAATGCCTTTATTTAGTGCATATACAACACGACATGTGTTGTATATGCACTATATGCATATAGTGTATATGTATATGCATATGTATATATATATGTATATGCACGTATATGCACGTTTTGTTTTTTTTAAAGACTATAAAAGTCAAGGAAATGCTATCTTGGAGCTCAGAGTTTAAAAAAGATATTTCTTTGCTGAAAATGATTATTGGTCACATGCATTAGATGATATTGATTCGGCATTTTCCATGATGGGTATCTTTAAGATGAAGAATTGCCAGTAATAAATAGTGGATCTTCAGTAGAGGATAATCCAGTTGCAATGCAAACTTCTGGATGAATCATCATTCATGCAACAATCTATTGAACTCTTGGGATTCACAAATATCTCCATGAATGCCTACCAGTCACCTGAATGCTCATAAATAGTGAATAATGCATGCTCTAAAAAACAAGGTAAATGAGCCGCTTGTCAATTTTTTTTTCATTCTTTAAAGAGAAGATTCTGAAGAGAGCAAAATAACAAACAAATTAATACATATTTTCAACATAGTGAGTTAGAGTTAAGGAAGAACTTATTTCCAAGGGAAAATGACCTGAAGAGCTGTACATTCCTGTAGCTGGTAATTACACAAATTTGCTTGGATAGCTATCACTCTTCTAAAAATGTTTGCACACCCAGTTTTAAACAGCAAAATTTCATTTGCTGCTGCTAACAGGTGAGGCACAAGGAGATGTCATGTTATCTCTCAAGGGATTTCATTTGAAGAACAGTACTATTTTTAAAGTTAGAAATCTAGAGAAGAGAAAAATAGAGGACAACATTTGGGAGGTAAAGGCTGAATTCTCTGAAAATATAATGAAAAGGGGAAAATGTTACAACACAGTTATTTGGTTTAGAAAGTCTGAGAAGATACATGTGAGTGAATACTGCTAAAGTACTTGTAGCTATAAATGTTTATTTTGCTGTAGCACTTAGAAAAATGAAATGGGGCAATGGTAGAGACAGTATATCATAGAATAGAATATTATTCATAAGCATTTCCAGATACATGAAAGGTATTACAGATTGGATGGTATAGACAGTAATTGTGGCTCAGGGGAGCACAGGAACTGCTAAAGCAGAACTCCGTAGTCTGCCTTGTCTGCTATCTTGTGGACTGTATGACCACATTTGTATGAGCTACCACAGTGAGAGCTATATGTCTATACAAATCTGTTTCTCTAGGGAAAAATATGAACTAAATGAAAAAAGTCAGTAAGTTCTTGTAGCCTGAATTAAAACTCAAGACAATCTAACACGTTAAAAGACTGAATGCAAATATGTAGTTTACCAACAATGCAAGGTGTAAAAAGAATCTGAGTACAGACTCTATGGAGTATGAGAAAAAAACATAATAATGTTTTTATCTTTTAAATAGACTAAGATTGGGAAGATGTTTATTGTTTTGTTGAGATGAAGGCAAAGGCAGTCCACCTCTGAATGTAACAGAGTACTTCAGTTCCTTTGTGCTGATTCTCTATCGGCTTTCTGAGAAAGACATTCTGCAGTGATCATTTCATCTAAGTACCCAGTTCTCATAGGATTTGTCCTTTTGTCCTTTTTTTTTTTTGGACCCTTAAAATACCAGCTCTGTTGCAGCCAATTTATCCTAGTTGTTTGAGTATTTTATTGACTTCTACAGGCAGCCAAACATGTATAGTATATCAATAACTACAGATTTATCTTATTAAATAAATTATCTCTGTTTAATATTTAAGGAGTTTGTAAATAACAGACAAAGGAGAATTTTGTAAAGGCGAAAGACAGATGAAACTTCTTTCTCTAATTTTTTTCTCACAGAACAGCTCATCTCAGCTGTAAGTCAGAATACAGAAATCTTAAATCTTGCCCGAGGTAGGTGTAGTTCTGCTAATGAAATCAGATTCAGCAAGCTTGAATTGAGCCAGTTTTGTGAGGACTCTTTATGCCTAAAACAAAGGTCAGTGTTAAACTTGCCGTGAAGAATACATAAAATCACTGAGAACTAGCAGGTTCTCATAGTGCAGCCTTGTTTCTGCACTTCCAATTCAAGATGTGCCTACTCAGTAGCTGTCAGTAAAATCAATCTAGGTCAACCTCTTCAGCCACCAGATGATGATAGAAAATCTGTCGGTTGCCTTTTGCTCCCAGTGTCTGGTTTTGAGGGAGAAGATGTTCCAAACATTTTGGTCAGGAGAGCTGCTCAGTGCCCTTCTAAAAAATGCCTTCCAGAAACTTAAGTTAATATATTGGAGATTGACGCCTTTCTCAGTAAGCAAAAAAGTAGTATAAGGTAGATTGGATAGCTGATACCAATATTCTTGTAGTGCAGATCATGCTAGAATATAATTACATTCATTAACAAGCCAAACTTCATTATAAAACAATTGTGTTAGTTGGGATTTTTTTTTATTTTTTCGATGCTCTCGGGCAGCTCTTCCTAAAACTTCAAGGATGTTTAGAAATCTTCCTCTAATAGCCAGCTTTATTTCTTTCATGGGTAGTTTATACCCATTTGTCCTTTATGGTAAAGAGCATGTTGAGTTTTTTTTCTCAGACTCCCAGATCTATTTATAGATAATACACTGATTGTTTCCAAGTATTGTTTTACTAATTAATAGAGAGATAAGTAGTCCTTCTGGATACTTATGATATAAAATCGTGTTTTATTGCAGTATCTGTGTGATACTAAATGTCGAAGAGGGATTTGCTGCAGCTTGCTTGTGCACATAAAGTTCTCTAATTTGTTTAATATTCAAGTCTGTGTATCCCAAAACTTTGGCTGATGTTCCAACCCAGAGGTGCCCATAGTGCTGTGTGCAATTGAGACAGCCAATCTCTTCATCACATCTTACTCACTGGATGGTTAGCCAAAAAGGAAATTAAAAGTATTTTTTACCTGAAAATTAAATATTAGTGAAGAAATTATATACCTTTTAAAGTATGCAGAAAATTCTTAGCACAGGAATTTGAGGAAGAAAATTGATCTCTTTGGGGCATATACACACAGTCTTTGAACCTTTCTATGAAAAACAACAGTTTGAGGAAAAGTCTCAATCAAGACACACCTTAAAATGAAGCAGGGTAGGTGAAGCAGTAGACTTTCAGAATTGAATTATGTTTCATTTATTTATTTATTTGTTTGTTTCACATTAGATCATGAACACAATCAAATGTTACAACAAGACATTTCAAAAATAGGGAAGTTGATGAGATTCTTGCCCTAGGGCCAGACCTCTACTGCAGCCTCGGGCTTTGTCATCTGCTTCCCTAGGTCCTCTTTTAGTTTCCTTCACAGTGGTTCACCAAACTCAGATGCTAAAAAGGCATGAGTAGGAAGGTAAAATTTAATGACCTGCAAGTTCAAAGTTATATTCTGAAAAATACTTTTCCCTGAAGCATATGGTCTGATCGTATTCTGCCACCTGGACTTTCAGAGATGTAGTGTCAGCAAAAGGATGAAAAGCAGACTCTTCTTTTCACATGGCTATGGGAAAAATACCAAGAAGAGTCTTCTTCCCTCTCCAAATCTGCTAATTTGGTTCTTAATGTGCAACAACTTCTCTACACACTCCAAGGCACTTTACAATATTAGGTGGTGTGATTAGAGAGGTAATTAGGAAACTCTGTAATAATGGGATGAGAGAGAACTGATGTTTTAAAGCCTGTACATTATAGTCAAAGCAATTTCATTCAATGAATAAATAGATCAATTTCTTCTCATAGAGATACCTCATGCTGCAAGTGACCTTGGATGCTATGATTTAAAATCAAAGTGGAGATATGGATCTTTATAGAACATAGAATTCATTCGTTCTCACAAAGCTACCCAAAAAACAATGCAGAACGGTGTCTGGCAGTGGGTCAGCACTAGAGCTTGTAGAATCTGGTGAAAAGAATGGGAGACAGTTATTTTTTGGTAATAACAGCAGCAGAGAGCTTGTGTACAAACTCTGACACATATGAGAAAACGTAAAAACAAAATCTGTCAGAATGGATGGAAATCTTTAAATTTCTTCATGATGTGAGAAAACATGAGGTTGGTAAGGTAAGAAGGGGCTTTGTTGACATAAAACCTGGAAGAGTTTTGTCCAGAAATCTACGTTCTTGCAGCTTGCTTCTGCAGTTGCTTTTGAATTACTTCAAGCTCTCCTCTTTTTATATTTCGTACAATGTTGACAGGTGCATGAGATGATCTAGGACTTTCTCTAGATGCATTAGTTTAAAGACGCCACTACGCTTTCTGAAGGAGATGTGCTTCTCTAGACTATTCACAGCCTATTTCCTTTGCCAATTACTAGCCCTTTTTCCATCTACCTTGAGCCTTAGTTTTAGTTTAGGCTTGTTCCTGTGTCCCGATTTAAAAAAGAAAAAAAAAATTTACTGATCATTGGGAAGTGCCATGATGTCAAGGTTGCTTTCAATAGCAATCATACACATACAGTAAAAAGTCATGATATTTTCAGAATTACATAAAATATACCTTTATGATGGCACAAAGCCACTGAATGTATCATGTCCAGAATCAAAATGTTAATGAGCAGCTCTTTGCAATCTGCATGTAATATGGAAAACATTTTTAAGGCTTTTCTTGTTTACATATATAAGATCTTGAGACATGTCAACGGGAACCAGGGTTTCAGCTGACTACTGTAGAGGATGTTACTTAGCATATGCTGTGCACACCCAAAGAGCCCAGATTTTAATAGCTATGGAAAATCATGCCATTGCTGACATGAGAAATCTGACCTAGGGACCTAGGGAAAAAGGTCAGAAAAAGAAAAGGTCAAGGAAATCTGACCTCATGAAAACTGCATGTCTCTCTACAGCTTGCACTAAAGAGAGAAGTCTCTTTACGTGGAAAAGTCATGAATCCATAATGTATGGACCTGAGAAATTACAGCACAGAATGACATTTACATAGGTTGAAATACAATTGCCTTCTGAGAATTTCTGAAAATTTGTAGCTTTCTGAGAAGCATTTCTGAGAAGACAATCCTGTTGATATCAGGAAGAGTTCATTTAAAAATGTATGAAGTCTGATCTGAGGTCCGATTCTGTGAGTTGTCAGGTGCCACAAGCTGTTACTAGGCACCTTGAGCTGAAACTGATGTTCATCAGAATAGAAAACTCTCACGTCTCACAGGGCAGGGCCTTTGTCATCTCATTTCCAGGATCGTAATGATCTGGGACACACCACTATGCACAGAGAGAGGCAATGGCAGACACTGTATTGCCATAAACAATTAATGATGTCTCTTCACTGTTAAGAGCAGAGAGTTGCATACATTTTTTATTCTGCAGAACACTGAGTCTCATGTTTAGTTGTACTACCATCTTTAAAAAAAAAAGAGAAAATGAAAATGAATAGCAGATCTAAATTACATTTAAGAGCACTTATGTTAAGCTGCATATTGGAGTTTCCATGTAGAATTTCCATTTGAAAGTTTTCAAATTATGAACATCAAAACATCTTTTGTACTGTTTACTTTTGGACAGTGCTAATTTAGTAGTTTGAATAAATGAAAATAGGGCTTGTTTATAGGAAAACAGCACACCATTCTTGGAACATGTATTTAAATGATACTTTTAACAAAACTATATTTTTTCTGCTATGGAGACACTATACATTTCTGCATTTCCCTAAAACACATTTATATTGAGGGTATACTTTTGGATATCCACTTTTCAATAAAAAGATTAAGCATTTACAGATGGGAACACAGCATGCCGACCTAAGTCCTACTTATTTTACCCTTGTGATTACACCCAACAAAATCAGTGTGAGAGATATAGGAGCAGAAAAAGCTACTAATCAAAAAAAAAATATTGCTGATAATTGCTTGATAAGTCCTGCTAATACATTTAGTGCGGCAACAAAACTTGCAGTCCGACTGAACTAACTTTCCATATGTGTTTAATTCTGGACTGCAGTGAGGGTCAGAAATATGATGAGATAGGTATTGTAAGAAAAACACAGTTGTTAAGCTATCTGAATGTATGTTCTTAATATGTGCATGGTTTTTCAGACATTCTAGAGAGTGAATGATATTTTACATCCTTACAAAAAAGGTTAAGCCTTTATGCAGGAAGGGAAGTTATGAATACATTCACAGCATGCAGTGCTTTTTTGTTTATTTGCTTGTTTTGGGTTTTTTTATCGCCACTATAAGTCATGAATAATGAGTTCCTTTACTTTTTGAGTTACTAGTTACCATAAGTAGCTGTACCTTAAGGGTACCGTAGTTTAGCTGTAATAGAACATTGCAGCTCATGTAGGTCTTGAAAAACATGGTGCAGCATAATGAATGACTAATGTTTCCAAATCTTGGTATGGTCATTTATATAACTCCTAAATGGCACTCTCTTAGTGCAGCATTATTTATTTATATTGCTTTAGTAACTGAGCTGAAAGTTGGACATGGATCACCAGAGGCCTTTTCTAGTTTACTCTATCCACTGTACTGTGGTTTTCAGCTAACAGTCCTGAGTCTTACCGGTGAGACCTAAGCATATTGGAGATGAATTTTTGGGGCCAGGCGGACAAGCTGTAGATGACCTCTTCTGTGGGAGCAGCTGTGGGGGAATGAAGGAGTTCTGGAAATGTGGTAGTCTCAATACAGAAATTGGACCCCTGCTAGATGCAAAAAATAACTAGATATTCTGAAATGAAAGAAAAAAACCTGGAGGCATTTCATGTGATGTTGCCCCTTGCTTTCTGGTTATGCACTTGCAGCAAGTGGAATTTTTTACCAAAATACATATTTTTTCGACTTTTTTTTTTAGCTAAAGATGGCTTAGTAGCTCACTTTGGCAAAATATTTTTGTTAATAACTCACAGGGCAATCAACTAATGTTCTATTTTTACTGGCCCTGGGACTTTGTGTGGTTTAGGTAGTCCCCTGTCATTTTTAGAGCTGTTTTTACTTTTCTTCAAGACATGTCACCTAGAAAACACAGATTAGAGGAAGCTGTGCACACATTAAATTCTTTAGCATATTTTACAGTTCTAAGGCTCTCTCTAGGGTCTTAAAGTAGACTTTATGTTGTAATCGTTGTCCTAAATCAGATGTATAAGGTTCATTTCAGTGTTGATCAAGTAAAGGACCTGAACCAAATCCAGGCAAAAAGGAAATTTTCAAGCTTTAGTGTTTTTATAAATAGCTAGCATAATGGCATAATAGATAGTTCTACATCATACAGGCAAATAGATAGTTCTTATTTCACACTATGTTGCATCAAAGTCACATCAGTTGTGTTCCTGTTTTAGTTTGCTATTTCTGAAACAATTTTTGTTTTGCTATACCTTCTCTGAATTTTTCTCCCTCCTGTTTAATTATCTCTTTAAGCACCAGACCTTCACAATTTTTAAAAAATGCCCTGCCCATAGGTCCCAGACTCTGTTAGTTTGGATGACTTGTTAAACAGCAGACATCTCAAAAATAAATTGCATTTTTGACTTTGGACCAATGGAGAGAGATCTCCAAAGATGTTTATATATCTTTAGAGAGAAGATTGTTTTGGTTTAAAATAGAAAAATTAAAAAGTCGTCTGGTTGCAGTAGAATTATCTTATATGCTCTTACTACTTCAATCACTGCTGTAGATTTCACGCCGATGCTTATTCTGACCTATATGAGATGAGCACCTGACCTTTTCATATTTCGTGAGATACTGTTTAACAAGATCATTTGTCATGGTAATGTCTAAGTTATTATGAGATATATAAGTCAAATCTGCATGCTAATAATTTAGAGTGGTCGTGTTTTAAACCAGATTAGAATCTCATTTTACTTCACCTAGAAGCTTTGAAACATATTCGCTATTAACTTAATTATTGTTAAGAGCAAGAGGAACTCTTACAGTAAAATGAAGTGTTATACAAATTCACAGTCATACTAAGAATTTGTTGCCTGTAACTTTTATTTTTATGCTTTGAGCTAAAGCTGAAGTAATATTTTTGGCTTAGTTCATTTGCAGCATTTCATACAGCACATTTCACAAGTCTGCAGTCTCACAAATACAGAAGAAGGGTGTGCTCTTGAAATGACAGACTGCTTCCATAAGGCATATCTCTTACGGAAAAACCACAGCATGTCATCTTGCAAAGTACAGCTTCAATGCCTGAAAAGAGGGTAACACATAGCAGTTGTTTTGGTATAGCTAGCTCTGTTTCTTTGTGCACAAGATGGCAGGTTTGGTTTTGCACTGCTAAGCTTGTCAGAAAATGTGGAATGTTTCATTTCATGAACTTGATACTTAAAAGTCTCTTTGGTGCTATTTTTTCCTATATAGTCTTAAAGTCTGGATAGGTTAACTGCTCCTACATAGCCAGTAATTGTCTGGTTGCCTGTTTTTCTCTGTCTACAAAAGACCAATGTGGTAAACAGATTTTTCCTTTTTTTTNCCAATTATTGGCTATCTACATTGCAATCTCTTTGGAATTTTCATATAACAAATTGTATTGAGAGAGACAAATTATTCTTCCAGAGTTGTATGATCTGTGGCATTGTAGGCACCTATGTGCCTGCAGGGGGGGTTTGGTTTTCTACGCTTTGGATCTATTTCCTTTCAATCTGGAAAACTCCTTAATGTCTCTGAAGAATTCTCTCACCAGAATCTGCCAGCTCTTGTAAGTTTTATAGTAGGGTAGCAATTAATTGATAGTCTTCAAAAAAAGGAGGAAAAGAAAAACCACAAATCTGATTTTTTTAATTTGCTGGAGAGGCAGGCTGATTCTATTTTAAATTGTTCCTGATTTCATGTGTATGGACATGTACATACATGGAAACACATAATTCTTATGCTCTAAGCCTATAGGGATTAAACTAAACAGAGACTTTTCTTGCAATAATAACAGAGCATTTCTACTATTTATTATATAGTTATTGTCTCCATGAAAACAAGACATGTAGGAAGTTGATGTCTTCAAAAATCCCAATGGATGGTATTTCTGCAGACTTTCTAAAACAAAGGAAAAAGCGTCACATTAAGTGACCCACTTGACAGGCAGCAGTATTGAATTTTTTAGATCAATATTCAAGTTACAATAAACAACTTTACAGTTTAGGAACACAGCAAATTCTCTGGGTTTGGGTGAGCAGACTTTTAGTGTCAGTTGAATTTATCAGTTCAGAAGCACTGAGAACCAATGGTACCTTTTATATTTTATTAGCTAAACAAACATGAAGTACTGTTGTGGCACCTTTTTGAACCAGGTACAATCCACTGAGAACCCAATCCTTGGGTTTAGTACCACTGGCTTCAATGCAGCTATCAGTATTTACAGCAAACATAAGATTTCGTTTCCTCTGAATTCCCTATAAGAGCTTCACTCTCAAAAAGGATTACAATCTCTCTACAGGAAAGGAAATTTTTAGTCATCTCATGCTTACTTTTCTTAAAATTGCTTTTCAAGTACCTGGGAGATTATGTGCTTATACTGCACAAGGACCATTCTTAAAAAGAAGTAACATAATTACCTAGTTAATCAGACAGAGGTTTTTTTTCTCTTATTTTCATGCTAGCTACTTTTTTTCTTCTGAGTCAAATTTCTGTTTTCATGTCTGCACAAAAGGTCTTGTTTTGTCCCCTAAGAGGATACAGCAGCCATAGGCACACACTGCAAGGTAGATTTAAGGCCCCATTTGCTGGGAGCAAATGAACAGGATTCAGTAAGTAAGTAATTCTTAGAAGTCACTCGAGAAAACAGTTTACTTTTTATATATATGTGTTTTGAACACCATATGAACAGCTGTGCATCCCAACAGCTGCGGGGGGGAAGTGGGCAACACTGCTGACAACACAGTGTCAGCACAGTGTTTTCAGGTTCAGAGAGGCAGAACATATCCATCCTTGGAAGCCTATGCATCTGGCCAGCTCCCAAGACCAGACTGAGATCTCACTACATGACACTGCTTTGGACAGTAGAGATTTATTTAAAAATGCTGCCAATGGGAAGTATGTCAAAAGCACTTCACTACTCCCTCAGAAAGACAGCTGCAAATTGATATCTGGATCTTCCACCAGCTGTTTGGAGCTCTCTGGCCTTTCCAGGTGAGAGGGTCACACTGGGCACACATGTTCCTTTTTGACCTTAAAAGTAATGGACTCTAGAGGCGAAAAATGAAGGTTCAGTCTAAGGTAAGCAGGATTTCATTCAAGTCAGTTAATGCATGTTGCAAGTATATTTTAGAGAAAACCAACTCAGCTTGAGTGAGTTTGAAAATGGAATATGATAACTACTATTTTTTTTATCAGGTATGGCTTTCGTCACTGTATAAGACAGCATACTTGATAAAGATATATGGGAGAGTAAACGAAGGTAAAAAATGTTGATCTTGGTGCACTTCCCTATTTTTCTTGAAAATTTAGTTTTATTATCTAATAGTCCAGGTGTTCTTTTATTTAGGGCTTGAATATTTTATCTTCAATATTAATCTTTCTTTCAGTGATTGGAGTGGAGTTTTTAATTTTTTTTTTTAATTATTTTTTTATTTTATTAATTGTGGAGCAGTGACCAGCTTGCAAAATACCTCACAAAATCCTGAGAGTTCCTTGAGTAATGCATTTTTCAGTTTGGTAGTCAGATAACATTCAGTAATATATTAGAGCTCACGAGACTCCTAAAGGGAATTACTTAAAACTGAGAGAGGAAAGGTGGGGTGGTTTTCTCTTAGACAAAGATCTTTGATATTTGAAATTATATTTAGGTAAGCTTTTCTCTTTAATGTTAACACTTCAATAAAATACTTTTTCTGTAGTGTTCTTTGAAAGAAACTAATAATAATATCTCTTTTGTTTTTCTCAACTGTCAGAATGAAATGTTTCTCTATCTTCAAAACCTTAGTCTCTGTATTTTAAAGCTGAATTCACAAATAGGCTTAGTCCTCCCAAAGCTGACCTTCTTGATTAGCTTTCTATTTATTAAAAAGTTTTATCCATCTCTCCTGGGGGCCAAATGTACCATTGTTCCAGCATAATTTATTAGGTTTTTATAGTTATCAGAAAGGCCATGGAGCCTGGCACAGAACTTTGGCATGTTGCCAGTGTTGGTAAGAAACTCAATTTCACAATTTAATATGTGCTAAACTATGGTGATATTGCACTTTTGACAGGATCGAATTCTTTGGAATTTTCAGCATTTTATTTAAGAAAAATAAGCAAGACAAATAGAGATTATGTGTATAAGTCCGGGTTTTCTTTTAGTTAGGGCTTAAATATTTTATTTTCAGTATTAACCTTTCTTTCAGTGATTGGAGTTTTTGATCATATTCAGAGAGAGAAATTTAAACCAGCTTTTTTCCTTATGTGACATTATTGGCAAGAATCTTTCTGACTTATTAAGGCCAGGTTTTAAACTCAAATTTTAAAATCAAAAGGAATTAAAAAAAATTTAATAGAGTTTGCACAACAGCTGGTGTTGATTATTTGTACCTTTAGACACTCCTCTCCATTTCTAAATACCAGCTTATGTGTACTCTCACAAAAATAATCAGATTTATTAGTCAAGATTCCTATGGGAGAGAGAGCTTGAAATCTTCGCTGGAAGTTTGGAATTTTCCCTGGTTTCACTGTTGGCAACATTTGGACAGGGCCACTGTCTCCTTCCTGCAGTCTTCCAAATCTATTTTCCTCAATCTTCTTTTACCCCTTTGCTTAGGCTTCATTAGATCAGCTGTCTCCAGTCATATTTCCAGTCATATATTCCTGTTGGAAATTTTGACACTGTTGGTCAACAGATACAACTGTTTGGATGTAGTCCTTCCCCTCTCTCTCCTCATTCTTAAGCTATTTCGAAAGGTAGATATGCGAAGAATTTAAAATTTGTACCAGATCTTCTAGAGAAATTAAAACAAAAAATTATAAAATTATATAATAATGCATGATATTGAGACTAGACTAAAAATAATTTGTCACTGTTAATTTTATTGTTTGCAGCATTAAAGTAACTATCATAATATAAAAATAATAGAACTAATGTTATAAAACAAGTAGCAGCTAACATCAAAATGAAACATTTTGTCTTGCCTGAGACAAAATACTTTAAATTTTCCACTGAAAATGTAATCTAAAATCTCATTTTCCTGTAAGGTGTTTCTTCAGAGAAACTGTGCTTTTTGGTAAAACTCTGTCCATGGGAAAATAAGGAGGCCAGATATGCCCTGAGAGCTTTTTTAAGAATGTCTTCTTTGCGTAGATAGTGTAATTCAAGATGGCTGTGTCATATTTGGTCGGCCCTCCCCAGATTTGGATTCCAGGCAGTTGTTTCAAACCTGTTGATGTATATGAACAGACTCCTACTAATTTCAAAGATGAAGGGAAAGAGAAGAAATTGAACCTCGCACTTAATTTAGGAGCCCACTTCTCTTGATTGAATTAAGCTCTCTCACTTCTGCTAATTCTTGTGAACTCCTAAGTGATTCTTAAAGCATTTTTTCAGAAATGTAAAGTGTTTTATGCGGCTCCCTGCTGTGCCTCTACATCTTGAAAAACAACACAAAAAAAGTCAAAGCCCATTAGGAGTCAGAGGTTGTTAACTTTCAGTGATCAAAAGAAAGAGAAGAAAGGAGGTAACTTTTGAGCCAAGGGAATAATCAAATCTGAGAAAACGGTATTGTAGATCTACCAGTGTATATGGCCCTCATCAGAGATTTGAACATGTTATTTCAGATGCAACACTACTAATTTAATCTTCAGTTTCTCAATTGTCAACTAGGTCCTTTCCATTCAGTCAAATAACTTGAATAAAATTGTATCAGAGGCATTATGAAGGTTAGAAATGGGTCAGGTACTGAATTGTCTAGTGTGAAACTTTACATGAACTGGTCCTCTTTAGTAGCTGTGTTCAAGGTCTTCTTGTTTCCTCTTTTCAAATACCAGAAAAATTGAAATACTAGTTTAAGGACTGTTTTGTGATTTGCCAGATGTTTGTGTTTATTTTTCATTGTCTATGACTATTTTGTAAGGGATGTAGGGAATCTTAATAGCAAAAAAAATCTTTGTAAAATGTGTATATTTAATATAGGGTAGCTCCTCTGAAGTGTCTTCACCTGTTTCTGTTAAATTTACCATTTATGTAACATTAGATCAATTTTGTGATACCATATTTTGCCATATACGATCCTGATCAGGGAGGAAGATAATTTCAGACACAGCTATTTAATTTATTTTGCTTGAGTTTCTAGGATGTCAGAAAAAATGATTCAGATTCTTATACTAAATATCTAGTGCCATTTTAGCTGTTTCAATAGCTGCTCAGATTTCATCTACCTCACCAGAAGAATGTGCATCTCCCAAGAATGTTCCTTGCTCAGATCTGTTGCGTTTTGGGTACCCTTGGATTCTGGAAAGAAACACTGCATGTCTGTGGTTAGTCACTGTGTCACACTGTGTTAGTTCCTGAGGGGAGATAGATTGTTTGAGGAGACATTCTACTCATAAAATGACATGGCAAAAAAAAAAATACTTTGGTGTTCAACACCTCAAAGACAGAGCCAAGAGACTGCACTTTTTTTCATGTGTTTCATGAATTGCACTTCTCTGAGGGAATTAGTAATCAATTAAGCAATTTTCATAATTTTGTGTGCAACAGATAGTAGCACATTCTTACCAATATGTGTCTACTTAGTCAGTGTTTTGTGTTCAATGAAGCTGCCGTCTACGAGCTGTGTATGGCCTGGTTAGAAATGCTCAGCTACTTTAGGATTTTAAAACTGCTTTTGCTCTGATCCCAACCATAATTGCCCTCTCTCCAGTCTCAGGAAGAAATTCACACCAAAAATCGAGACTGAATGGATTCATATAATGTTCTTAAGGTTCTGTATGGTACATAGCTGATGGGTTTTTTTCTTTTGTCCCCCTATCCCCAGTGCCTTATTCTAAGTGAGAATTATAGATGCATTTTCAAGTTGGCCTACAGTAAAAGTAGGTTCAGTTGATTAGAGTATCATAGATAAAGTATTTAACAGGTACAGGATTTATATATTGATGGCTGGAATGAATCTCCTTATAATATGCATCAGGAATAAATGAATTACAGCTTTGAAAATGTAGCATATATTTGAACCAGTATCTAGGCCAAAAATTTGCTTATGTGTTTTCAGGGCATGTAGCAGGGCTATTAGTTAGTGGAAATAAGTATGATGACAATAACACATGGAGGTGTATGTAGTATTTGATCAAAATCATCTGGGAAATCAGGCCTTTGAGTAACCATCTGAGAAGTTCTACCTTGTTCTATTCGGCTCCCTTTCTTAATTAATTATTGATATTTGAAATCAGAAGTTCCCTGAGCTATGTCTCATAGAGACTTTGCTGGTGAATTGAAGTTGTACATATCTTTGTGAATTCTGGTGTAATGAAATTAATTAGAACATAGCATCATGCTGCTGGTCACCTTTGTAAGAAATTACTTAACACCATAAAATATAATTGCAGACATTATGCCATTACTCATGGCAGATTACATAAAGCTAAGAAGGCAGATGGTCTGTGAGATACCTGACAAAGCACAGCCCTGAAGTTTGAGAAGTATCTCTTATTAGGGTTTATTTCCTTTTTCTTTTTTAAATTTCAAGTATATACATTCTTACATAATTATGTTCAGCATTCACTAGTTTAAAAACATTTTTTCTGCCCTTAAACTTCTCCTTTTCTGCAGGCAACTTGCTTGGTTTCATAAATTAAAACTTTCAAAGAGGTGTTTTGATCCAGTATCTAATTAACACCTTTTGTTTGTTTCAAAGGGCAGCCATTCACTTTGGCTTGTCTAAGCGAATATTCAAGCAGAAGTAAAATTGTAGCTTACTAATTTTTTTTTCCTTCCAGGTGATATCTCTGCCTTCAGGTACTGTGAATGGTTAACTTATTTTCTTGTCCTTGCTTCCCTTAATTTACTTTTATTTACACATTAAATAGGTGTATGATGAGACAGCACTTATGGCAATTAGAGACCCATCAAAAATGTGTTCTTGGGTTACTTTCAGTTAGAATTGATGGGCTGACTTTAAGTTACATCCTGAATATTTGAATCCACTTTCTGTAAATACATACTGGCGCCTCTGGTAATTACATTTATTTACATGCAGATATTTCTAAATCTTTTACAGAAACACCTCCCCCCTTTTGTATTTTCCTTATTTACTTTGCTTTTGATTAATTTATCAATGAAGTCTCCTATTTGTTCTGTTGTTTTGAATGTTGTCTAGAACACTTGGCTGTACATCAAAACTAAAGAAGTTGAAGAGGTATTTTGAAGAGCACATGGTTTTGAACAGTTTACTCCCAAGAGATGGTTAAATATTTTTAAGTTCAGTATGTCTTCATTGAACTTCAGTTCATGAAAATTCACTGTCAGCATCCCATCTCTCTGAAAACTTAGAGTTAGCTGAACAATTGGTTTTAGTAATACTTTACTTTAACTTAGCTGAAATACTTTCTTATTTTGGTTCCTCTGAGTAAATAGATTTCACTTTCCTTTATGGATTATTTTTTTCCTTTCTGAACTTTTTGTTTTTAAATTATCCCTACTATATATATGTGGTTGGACTTGAGGATCTTAAAGGTCTTTGCAACCCTTAACGATTTTCTATGATTCTATTTGTACTTCATTGAGATCATTATTTGCTGAAATTGCTGTTTCTTTTTAAGGAGTAAATTCAGGTGTTTATTTCTGCATCTGTACTTATACCAAAAAAGCAATAAAAAATAGTTCCTAGTATGCAGAAGGCTAGCTACTAGAGGGATAAACCTAGAAAATGCCTGTATTTTCCCTTTTCCTTTCTGAAGATCCTTTCTTTTACATTTATTCCTTTTTTTCGGAGATAATCCTTATTCATCTTTACCAGTGTTCATCCCTTATGCATTCCTCCGGCCATCATCTTCCATGTAGCTGTCCTTTTCAAATTTCATTTTCTCAAGTTCCTCTTTGTTTCATCAATCTGCCTCTAGCACAGTCCAGCAAAGGTCCGTAGAGAAAGGAGAGTGAGCTTCAAATCATCATCTTATTTTTCACCTAGCACAAGCACATTAGATAATTGTATAGTCTACTTGGATTAAGTTGATAGAAAAAAAGGTTACAGAACTTGATGGTAATGTTGCAAAATATTGTAGCATCAGAGCAGCCTTACTGGTGAACACTACTGTACTTTTGATATAGAGTTTTGCCCAGTATTAATTTTAATGCAGCCCCAAGGAGCCTGCTAACCAGACCTTTCATTTAGTAGCATTACAATATCAGAACAGCTTTTTAAAGATCTTGGCAGAACCAGTGAGCAAAAACAGGAGGGACATTAATTCAGTCAGGAGACAATGCAATATGATGCTATTACACCAACTCACAGTAAATCTGAGCAGTTAAAAGCAAACTTGTCTGAACCTGGAAAAAACCCCTCTGACTTAGAGCTTGGAACTCTGAAATGGCACTGGGCTTGTTTTTCAGAGTGACTAGGACAATAAATCTCTTTCTGGAGAGTTAATAACTGCTGGGACAATGAAGGTGCAGCTAGGTATGAATATGGGATGCCCAAGAAGTTAGGTTTAGATGGCCTTGGGATTTTATTAATGAAATGAATCATCACTCAGAGCTGAATTTGACAGAGTGTTTGCAAGAGGCATATCAGTTGGTTTTAGCAGCAGTCTTTCTCTAACTTAGAACCGTCATAGACACTTTTTCATGCATCCAGATGTACTTGATTGATTCAATTGCATGGATTTTAAATAACCCCATGTGTGATGTCTCAGCAGTGCAGGCTTAAAACAGGAAGACTCTAACAAATCTAAGAGCTCTGGAGGTTTTTATGCATTCAGAATGTGACCAGTACTGGACTTGTTGATTTTTTTCTTTTCCTTTTGAATACAGATCTCATTGTGATTAATCATACCTCAGTTATTATACCTTTCTCCACATGGAAAATGATAAATCTGTGCTCATTGCACATGGTGAGATCTCAGTGAGATGCCCTTGTTTTGCTTTCTTCCCGTGTCTTATAACTTTGTTCTTACAAGAGAGCACAGAGCTAATAATAAAGGGATGTTGATTTAAGTGTTCTCTCACTGAAATAGACATCACTGGTTTTTGCTGGGAGAGATCATTAATCGAAGAGAAATTTCCCAGAAAACCAAGCTATCAAATTGGAAAGACCATGTGAAAAACAGGGCTTGTGCTAAGATAATAAAAGCTACTAAATGCTGAACTATTAAAATTATTTAACATCTTCACTCACTTATCAGGATCCATTTTTATCTCTGTTGCTCCTGCACTATCTCTGCTCTGAGAAACTGAATTTCCTGGTGGTTAGGTGCTCTTTTCTAACTCCTGATTTGTAGTCAGGGTATATAAATTTTTTCACATAGTAATACTGTCTCTAGATATAAGTAACTCTGCTTTCTCCATTTTCTCACACTTACTGATTTGATATATCTCTAGTCAGTAATCATATCTCCTATGAATCTTCTTTTCAGGCTCAAATAACAGCCAATTTCTAGACATCAGTTTTTAGACATCACCTTTTTTCTTTGATTAACCCTTCTTTTGCTCTTCCTAACAACTAGTTCACTTTGAAAAAATCAGACAATATGTGTGACTGAATTTGTGTGAAAAAAGATGTGTGACTTGACTTGCATCTAATATTTTAGGTGAGGTCTAACCAATATTTTATGTGATGGTATCAATAGCTTCCCATATTTATTAATTTCATAACTGTATATCTCTTTTTTTCCCAGTTACATCACACTGATGACTTACAACCCACAGGTGATTAATTGATCCAAGTCCTGCTTCTAATGTGTATTATTCTTCTTTCTGTGTAGTATGACGATAAAAGAAATTCTTGTTTTAAATCTGCTTTTTTTCTCAACTCTTTTAATTTAATATCATTTTTAGTATTGCAATTTTCAAGGCAAGTCATTTTTCTAAATTATATATGTCTACCCGTCTGTTGATGGTGCCTTCCATGTATATGTTGCCAGAGTGTATAATTCATTAAAGCTAATATGTACTACATAGTAATTCAATTTCTTAATTTGCCTGGGGATCTTCAACAGTAATTTTCAGAAGTCCAGAGTCACCTGGCAAGTCATCTGTTGACCAGAAACCAAAACATCTGATGACAGGGAGGATTATGCTGCATTAAGTTGCATTTCAGAGTCTGAAACTGATTTACATTATCTGAAGTTTAGAAGAGGGAGTTGTAGAAAGTTCACATACTGTGTAATAAATTAAGGAAAATATGCTTATGTTGTGAATTTTTATATATATCATCAATTGGACTTGGCTTCCTAAATGAGGAGTAGGATAACCTTCATGACAGTTCTTTTACTTTGTTAGTTATCATATGTATTATAATACTTGCCTATTTCTGTGTAGATGTACTATAACTACAATATCTGTATGTTAACTAGAATTGTGGGGGGCAGGCAAGAGTCAGAGAACCATGTAGAAAGGAGAGTCTTCATTTCAAGAAAGAAGTATTTTACTGTGAGAGTCCAAGTGCCAACAAATGACAAGACATAGTGTCTGCCTGCACATGACAACTTATTCCCATTCCTGTCCTTTCTTGAAGTACCATCCATCTTTTTGCCTCCTGTGATCCATTGATTCTTTGCCTACAGTCTTTTTCCTCCATCAGCCAGTGACTTTAATCTCTCTTTGCCTAAAACTCTGTTTGATGCAAGCATTTTCACAAGGAGTAGGCACTAAAGTGGAAGAATATATATTTTGCCCTAATGGAAAATTGGCAAAGAATCTTACTTTTTTTCCAGTTTTTTTAAAAAAGTCTCCATAAATATTTCTTTTTCAGTTTCTAACATTGCATAAATTAGGAAAATTATGTTTTCTATCCTTCATAATTACCTTATTTCTGAAGGAAAGTCAAAACTCTTCCCTGTAGCATAGGAGAGATGATTTATATTTTTCTTTGTTCTTCTTTTATTCTGTGGTTTCCAAATTAGTCACGAATCCTCCTCTGCTAACTCTTAGTAGCATGGGACCTTGTTACTTATGGCTTGCTTCTTTTTCCAAATCCAAACTAGGAGCTGTGATGAACAGGGCTAACTTGACCCTGTAGTACAGGAAGAGATATTTTTAGGCTTGGGGTTTTTTTGTTTGTTTGTTTGTTGGGGTTTTTTTGTGGTTTTTGTTTGGTTATTTGTTTGTTTTAGCATATCTGCCTCTATAAGAATTTTCTACTATCAGGAAAACCACAAGGCTAACCTAAAAGTTATTCCTCATGGCAGTTTGTCAAACTTATGCCTTTTTGACTGTCTTCTTGTCACTGGATGCTAGAGTGCTCCTGATGTTGTATCCTGAACACTATGTGCGTTTGTCATTTGGACTTGTCATTTTTGCAAAGGAACCCTTTCCAGGCAAAAGAAGGAGAGGGAAAGTCTCACTTTCTTTCTTTTCAGTAAAGAGCAGTTGTAATTCTAAATTATGTAAGGGGAACACCAGATGGACTGTGGAGAGCGTCTTAGGAGTGCATGCAATAATAATAACACAATTAATAATTAATAGCTGCACTGAACTGGGCTTTCCAGCACTGCTTTGTTTGAAACTTACCAAATATTTCTGAACAACATAGGTCCACTTTAATACCCAGCATGTCAGCTGTAAGCTTATTACAAAATTGGCTGAACTTGAAATGGGCCTGATAATAAATGTGATGTCAGTCACCCCACCAGTGCTATAGGGAAAAAGTCAATCCATTTTCTTTGAAAGTCTGGAACAGCTGCTGAAATTAGAACAAAGTGATGTGTGATATATGATACCATACATATCCTGAAGAGTCTTCTTAGTTGTTACTGAAATAAGGAAAATCTTAATGAGTGTCTGAGAAAGTAAATTGGCCATCTGGGAATCTGTGGAGTTTTTGACCATCTGAAAGGCTGACATAGGATATAGCTCAAAAAAAATAAAATTCAAACGGCCATGAAACACGCCCAGGTTTTAAGTGCTCTGCATCTGCAAAGGTGGGGCAGGGGGGGGGAAATATAGCCTCCTAAGTCTTGTAAAAACATCAGCAAAATATATTCTAACTAGACAATAATCCAGTGCAGACTATGTTTCAGTTTTGATTGCCAGGATAAAAGGACTTGTTTTATCTCTACCTTTGGGTTGCTTGATCTTTTTTTCCTGTGATTGATAAAGCCCTTATTTTGCTTTAGCTGAGTGGTTCAAATTTTACTACTTGAGAATTTAAAATCTGACATTAGAAACTTGATTTCCAAAGCTGCTGCAGAAGCCTGCAAGCATCCCTGGTGGATAGGTTGGAAGTGATGTGGGCGTACGGAGTTTCAATAGTGTTGTTCCTTGAGCTGTGTTTTAGCATTGTGCCAGACAATTCTGTAAGCACTATGGGAGACTTGTCTTCTGCAAATCTGACTCTTGTCTGAGAAAAACTGGTTTCTAAGAAGATCTAAATGCCATTTGATATTTTCTCCTCCTCTGTGGAATTTATAATTATTTTGCCCTTCCCGAGTCTTTGACACCTTGTACATTTCTGCTTGTACCCGAAGATTTCTGTTGAGAATGGAAGACTCTCAGTGGAAGACTGAGAGAGGAAGGGTCAGTCTTTTTAACTTCTGGAATTTGAGTGGCATCATTTGTTTTTAGTCTCTGTTTTTGTTCAGTCTGTTGGGGTTGTTAAGTAGTTATAAAACTATTAAGAGACAGACAAGAAGCATAATCAGATAAAAAGTCCTGACAGCAGTTCTGGATAAAAAACAACAAAAAAAAGAGAACAACAGTTAGTATTGGTGAGCTTCATGGAATCTATTTGGGGTCGCGTTTCTTGTGTGTGCGTGTCCTGTCCCCCCAGCTTCTCATTCTTAGTCTGCACTCTGTGACTAGGGCCATCTTCCCTATTTCTCTCCTTCTTAATGACTGTAGAACCTGGTTACCAATTTGACCTGGGGTGGAAATGGCCAGTATCTTTTATTTCTATTAATATCATTACAATAGATGCTCAGGTAAATTGATTTTCCCTCTGAGCAAAAAGATGTAGTCATTATTATACATCAGAGAATTCACATTGGACAAAAACTCAGAAATGTGCTTGTTTACTATTGCTGCTCACAGAATAAGATGTTTTCCTACCAATGAAGGAATAAGAAACTTTTTTTTTTAAATTTCATATCTTTAGCATTTCAAATAAAAGCTAAGGGTCAGTTTTCTAAATGTGGAGGTGATGTACTGTTATAGCAAGAATGCATTTTGAATAAGGTCCTCCAAACTTTAGCTACTGCTATTCAGAGTGTTTCAGGTTCAATACATATTCATAGTGCTCCCTGCAAAAATAAGCAATGACAGCAAGGAAGAGCAGTTTCTTTTTAAATCTTTTTTAATTGTTTCACTATAGCAGAATTTACAGTTGTGGCTGGAAGCATCACCATGCTCTGAAGGTTTTGTTCATAAAGATTCATTTGCATCTGTATATACACCTATTTACACATGGTTGCTTAATATGAAAATAATCTAATCAGGTGTCTAGGAATAGATAGTAATTTTTCTGGTCGCTAAATTCAATACAGTTGTTCTGTGCTGACAAAGACTTCTTCAGTGCTGCTTTCAGCATGTGGGATGCCTGTTGGCACATGCTGCTGCACAGCTGCTGAATTACTGCAGTCTCAGGTGACTGCTGGGTGCTGCAGCATCATCCAAGGCAGGATATGGCTTTGCCAATCACTTGAGTCATGCCATTGATAGGGAGGAAATTTAGGTCCTTTCTTTCTTTCACTGGACAGCCTGTGCCTAGTTAGGCATCAGGACAGAAATCTATATTGTGAGCTTTGGATTGAATCTCATCTTCTCTGTGTACAATTTCTTTAATGTATTTCAGGAACGAAAAGAAAAACCTTCAATATGACTCTGATAATTTAGGGAGTTTTTAACATTCTTTTATATAGAATTTATTGGTGTTTTTAATACTGAAGAGATGTAGCAAAATGATATTTTCTGATGTATTAAGATGCTATTTGAAAGTACAGATGGGAAAGATATCCCACACACTAGAAAAATTGTATTCTGCTGAAAAATATGGGTTATTTTCTCATATTTTCTCCACACCCAGAAAGTATCTTCCTTCTCTTAAAGAGCCTTTCATCTGGCAATTCTAAGTGACTGGCACACCATCTGTGAGATGGTACTAGCAGAAAAGTAGGGGGTCTGCATTATTTTGAGGGAGATAAAGTAAATTTTGCTCCATATTTTAATCTGAAAAATATGCCAGAAACTCCAGTCTGCTTTTATCTTTTATATAATTAATGCCACTTATGAATGTGGGATGAACTGTAATAAGTACACTAGGTATATTCAGTTTGTAGTATTTTTCTAGTGAAATTTCAAAAGTGCATCAGAGAATTAAGCATTCAGTTCTCAATGAGAGTAAAGGAAATTAAAATCCTCTTTAAAGGAGTTAAGGGAGCTTTTGAAAATGTAGCATAACATCTTTGCACACTGTGAGAGTCTAATGCTTTAGATTGATTTTAATAAGAGAGAAATAGCCCAGAAGACTGAGTATTAAGATTTCTGATGAACTGTCCACAAGAATTGTTTTATACTACTATGATATACCTATAGGCTGTTGTTACATCAGATTTGTTCTGTGCATGGAGAAAAATCATGTTCTGTTCTACAAGGCCTCTTTTGTTTTGGAATTGATACAGACATCTCTATGAAAAGCAGAATTGATGATGGTTGATTTCCTACAACTCTCCAAGTCCCTGGTACCTAATTACCCAGCTGAGCTAATTCTGCAATATTTCTCTCCTCTGAAAGAATTAATATCTTCTACCTGGATGCCTTTTCCACATAAGTTTCAGCAACTTAATTATTTTGATACCACAGTTTTTTTCATAAGTTTTGATTGAAAGTGGAGATTTGAGAGATAATTATATGAAGGTCCTAAGGCTCATTTCCTTGGGAGACCAGGTTAAGAAAACTAGCTAGAATTAATAGAGGGATTGGAAAGAACAAGAGTAAAGAATGAAATAGCATGGGTTTACAGCATAAAGCGTGACTCTTCCAGAGCACCCATGATCTAATACATATTTGGTAGATGAACTGGGTTTTTTTTTTCAGTAATATTATTCCCTTATGGCTAGATATGCATGACTTTACATTTTTTCTTGATATCTTTATTTTACCCTCTTCCATGAATTTAGGATTAAAAAAAAGTGGAATATTTCAGCATTGGCTGTTATTTTACATAGGGAATTTGCCTGAGTAATAGTGACATGGCTTTGTGATTTTCCCATGTTATCTAGATGAAGACTTGTTACATAAACAAAGATAAATAGTATGCAGTTTAAATGTATGATTTATGTATGATTCTTTGGAATGAGTTAGCTAATTTGTCTTACCCAGGGAATTGATATTATTCTGCTACACTACCATCAACCTATGAAACAGAAAAATGAAGTTATATTTTGTATCCAATAACTAATTCTTATATTTTCTAGGTACTTTCTGTTTCTTTTACACTTCAATTTTATCTTGAAAAGTAAATTCTGAATGGTAAGAAGAAAGTTTTTTTGTTTCATCCCACCCTCCCCTCCACCACCCAAAGGAAATCTCAAGGGAAGATTTATCATCCATTGGTTCCTTTAACCAGTGTCACTGAAGTCACTGTTTTCATAATAGTGACATGATAGCACAGGGTGTATGGCTGTTGTTCTTGGCTTTAGAAATTACCTCAGGATAAACCACAGTCCTCTGAAAATGCTGGAAAACAGTTCAGATGGGCCCAGGGAAGAATGGTGAGTGCTAGAGAGTTCAAAGCATTTCAGAGAAAGCATGGATTTGATAAATACACTGTGTGTAAAAAAACAGGTGGGAAAACATTAAAGAATAATTAAGGACATTCCTTTCAGCCAGGAAAATGTCCAGAAGAGCTTCTGGTCTCAAAAGAATCTTTCAGCTTCAAAAGTGAAACCTAGTGCTAAATGAAAGTACATCTGACTAAATGATTTAGCCTAGTGCTAAATGAAAGTACAAAGTTTCTTCTTCAAAGTAAACGATGGTGGAGACAACACAGAAGATCAAGTTCTTTCCTAATTATTCTATGTGCAAGGAGGGGATGTGCACCATTGAGTTTATGGTTTGACCTGGACTTCATACATGGATAGATCAGAGAAGATCTCAGTGGAATGTTTCCTGTTGTGCTACTTTCAGATTTGCTTTTGATATTGGTAAATGTAGAGCTAATTGACTTGCAGAACCACTTGGCAACCCTCATTCAGAGTTGCCTAGTCATGCTAAAACTAATGACATAAATAATGGAAGTATATAAATAAAGTCGTCTGTGGGAATGGTTACAAATACGAAATCTATCATCTGGTTATCAGACCACTTTCCTACTTTCAGGATTTTCTCCACTGTAATCATTGCTCTGTCAATAGTAAATTACCCTTCTGGAGAAGGTATGCAAAGCAACTAGCTAGGGACTGTGTCTATGTGGCACATCAGCTGAGAGGTTTTATACATGCCCTCCACAGAGTGAGAGCATGCTGGGAGGCCTGGGTGTGGAACATCGCATATTTTCATAGGTGTGAAGAGTTCCACACAGACTTAGGTTTCCAAAATCTCTTACTGGTGGGAATATGTGTAAGTGCTGGAAGAAACTGGAAAGAATCTTTTTTCAGTGGTAGTTCTATATGGTCAAGCTGTATGTCAATAGTCAGTCACACAGTTCCCTGCCTACTTGCGAGTTAGATATAGTATCACAAGAACGCAGCCTCAAAGTAGAAAAAGAAGCAATTTGAGGGAGAGCACCTTGCTGCTGAGGAATACAGTGGTAATGATGTTACTTTGGGCAGATGGTATCTATGCTTAAATAGTTTTTAAGTTCTTGAACTGCTTTCCAAACTAGGTTCTGAGTTAAATGTTAAGGGTGTTAAATCTTGACAGGAAGGACTGCATATTGACAGTTCCTGCTGAGGTATAACTAATGATATGAAACCTCTCTTTAGGTATCTCTGGTCTGACTGTACATTCACTTCTCTAAAAATATTGCCTTTCAAAGATTTGCATGTCTGTAGAACCTATCTCTATTTATATAATACATTTTGGGAACACACATTTACTCATCTAGGGCTTCTATGTGGATTCTGTTGAATGATTGCATTTATCTTGGTTTAAATTTGAGGTAAAAGTTCACAATGGAATGCTCTGCTGTAGTCATAAGTAGGACATCTCAGATAAATGTTGTATGCACACAACATTACATTATCGCTTACTAAAATAATAAAAAGGCATGATTTTTTGGTTTCTTCCATGGATGAATCCTGAACTCTCTTCTTCCTGAGACAAGGGAAGCCTTTGATCTGTATCAGACTACTACTGAACACTTTTCCTGGGTACCAGTATATTTGTTTATTATAGATGCTATTACATTTAAATGGTCAGCAAGTTCATCTGGAAATAAATTAAAACATTTTGTTAGTGTTCTAGATGTAAATAAGTACTAATGAAATATTCATTATATATAGGATATACCAAAGGCGTAAATCATTATCATATAAACTGCCTCATTTTCAACATACTAAAATGAAACATATATTTGCTTAGGTAAAGTACTTCATTTAAATAATTGTTAGAGAAATAGAGAATTTCAAAACACCAGTTAGGAAAATAATAGAGCACCTTTAAATACCCTTTTGGCTTGTGGATTGAATCTACTGATGGGCAGAATATCAAGGCTTTTTCTCAAAAAAAAGTTTATAACTGAAACTGACATGTAAAAACTGTTTATGGATTTTTTTTTATCTGCACAAGTTTTTCAAAAAGAAATAAATGTTAATATGTGAAAAAATATAGGCAGAGGTAATCAAAACAGTATAAAAGGAGGAAGTTGCCATTGATTTCAGTAGAAATCATGTTAGGTCCTGAAGAGAGATTTTCATTTGACAGAGTTTTCTATAGGTCAGTATCCACCACAAAAGCTGACTCGGGCTTACTGGCAGGAAATATGGAAATGTAGAATGGGTCTGAAGCTACACCCACTTTTTGAAATTCAGTATCTGTGTATATGCAGGATCCAAAAATGTTCCCATGTGTAGGGACTGAAACCCTTCATTTCAAAGTATTCAGAACAATCACATTTTGCATTTCTTAATGGAACTGTCTGGGAAACAGTTATATCTCATGGTGGACATATAATTGGGGGGTTGATAAGACACCAGTGTTTTGGCTATCACAGCATTTGCACAGGATCAAGGCTTTTCCCCACTGGAGTTAGGCTCTGGGTGAGCAAGAGGTTGGAAGGGGACACAGCCTGGACAGCCAACAAATTACCAAAGGGATATTCCATACCATATGATGTCATGTTTATCAGTAAAAGCTCGAGGAGGGGAGGAGGAAGCAGGGGATGTTTGTGATTATAACACTGGTCTTACCAAGCAACGATTACACATGCTGGGGACCTGATTTCCCAGGAAGTGGCTGTACATCCACCTGCCAGTGGGGAGTGTTTTGCTTCTGCAAGCACCTCTTGCTTTCCTTAGTAAGCTGTCATTATTCTGACTTGAAGTTTTCCTGCCTTCCTTCCACTTTTGCCTCACCTGATGAGAGAAGTGAGTGAGAGGCTGTGCAGGGATTTAGCTGTCGGCAGGAGTCAACACAACCACACCTAGCTGCAAATCCATCGTGCCAGGATTGTTTATTCATTTTGTGCAATGACTGTTATAATATAAAATTCACAAATTATTCTGAGTAGAGACTGGAACCAGGCTACCCTTAGCTGCCCTTTCTGGTGTCATGGACATCAGTCAGACTGTGGAATAATTCTCTGTCTTGAGAGAAGTCCTCAGTGCATTTCTATACAGATTCTTCTTTAGGAGAGAAAGTTAGGGGTTTTACTGTTTGCTGCAAAGTCATGAAAAGAATCAGACTTATATGACACTGAGTTGTGATTCTGGCAATGAGCCCCTTTGTGTGCCACCCAGGGGTTTGTGTAGCATCCAGCAAAGCTCAGGCTTAATGAGTGATGCAGCCAGCTTCCTTTGCATTACCTCTTGAGGCAGAGTGGCATTCCATGCCCATGCCAGAAGAATATACTCTATACCTTCTGAGTTTCAGCTGGAGAGCTGCTTTTCCTGATAAAAGGCAAAAAAGGAAATAAAGTTTTCATTATAGATAAATCACTCACAAAGTCTGGGCATTTAGGGAGACACATAGTTGCATCGCAATAAATAAGAATGTTTTTGCAAATTAATTTTGCTTTCAGTTACTAAAAAGTATTATTCAAGATAAATCATGTCTGCATTAGCAGCCCTATTATAGGTGAGAAGTTTAACGTACATAAATAATAGATTTACTTGCTTTAATTTAACCTTAAAAAGAATAATTCTTGTCTCACTTGAATCTACAGTAAGAGGGATTTTCTTATAACTCTTCTATTTTTACTGTATTTAATTCATCTGTTTCTAAAAGATTCTGTTGATTTTAGATCTTACATTATTTTTTCATTTTAATGACATTCCCATGAAAAGAAAATGCTAATAAAAAGAGTTAACTATTATTCATAGTTATTTCCCTCAGTCAGGAGTACTTACTGAACATTAATAATAGATATTTGCATCTTGAATAAGGAATTATTGGCAAAAATAAATGTATCCAAGAGACACATATGCAATGCTAATTGACAACTGTGTACACAAAGAGCTGCCATTTATTTTATTACAGTCAAACATAACCTTTGTAAATGTCAGCTTTGTGTTCTGTTGACCAGCATTTTAATTTAGACATATTGTTCTTCCTTTTTAAGTGATTATTATTTCAATCCTTTCCAACACATGGTTCATTCTTATTAGTTGCCATTGCCTATTTAATGATTCTTTTGAAAGTAAATTATGGCTTTTTGTGGGGAAAATTATGAAAAAAAACCCCAAGCAAACAAACAAGGAAACAAAATGGAAAAATTATCTCTTTTAATTACTTCTGTAGAGGCTTTATGGTGATGCAGAGGATGTAGCATTTTTTTTTTTTTTCTACAGAGTTCAAAATAAACCTTACCAATAAAGAGATAATTGTGATAATTCCAAATTGCCTTAACAACAAAGAGGTAGGGAACAAAGGCTTACAGAGTGGGCATTTCAAACTTTTATTGTTGTCTTCAAAGCCTGACTCAGGAAAGGTAACAGATGTGAATGGGTCCATGTTATTCAGACCTGTCAAAGTCTCTGTGAACCTTAATGAATCCTTCGTTAGTACAGAAGGAAATCTCACTACAACTGAGATGATATGGGTAACAGCTGTTAATTGTGCCTTCTTGATCCCAAAGCTCTTGTCCCTGGAAAATTTAGCAGAGAGAATTAAAAAATAATTAGTGTAACTTACATGACTCAAGGACCCTTTACAGTTCTTTACGGGCAAGCTCCCCTCTTGCTCTTAACAGTGGTGTTGTGGTTTGGAAACTACATTCTACAATTTAGTGCCTTACCCCACCAAGACTCTCCCAAACACACCACCACCTTCTTGCTTCTCTCCCCACTTCACTGGGAGACATAAATACCAGAGATTATGGGTTGAGATAAGAACAATTTACTGGAAACAGCAAGGACATAAGAAAATGAACAGTAACAGAAATAATACTAGTAACAACTGCGTACAAAAGAGCGGGCGATTCACAGGCAGAATGCTCACCAAGCTGAGATGATGAACAATGAAGGGGTGGACCCTACATCCACCATGTTTTCCCATGACCAGGCCCCTTCTTTGATGGTAATGATGCAAGATGGTGACAAATTACAAAATGTCTTGGTCATGTCCACATGGCTCCAGGCTCTGCCCTCTCACAGCTACTGAGAAAAATTAACCCTGTCCTTGGCTGAAACTGGGACAACAGGGCATCATTTATTTTTCCCAGGGAGACAGCAACTGATAGAAAGTTTGGGATGTTTGCCATTTCCTGTTTTCACAGGGAAACTGTGTTTTAAGAGCTCTTGTGCAATATAGTACATGCTCAAAGGGAAGCAGACCCCTCCTATGTTTTACAAATCATTCAGGGGAAATTCCATTTGTTGTCATGCAGAATGGCCATTGAATTTTATGAGAACTTGGAGGATATTAATTTGTTACCCCACATTTATAGAGAAGAAACAATGTGTTTTGTGTTCCTTCTTAACTTCTCTGTGACAGAGTGCAGCAAAGAATCTCCCTTAGTCATATTTAAAATAATACATTGCATTCCATATCTTAGGCCTGAAAGATGAGGTATGTGAAAAGGAATTTCTTCAAGATTTACATTGTAATTGGTTATTTTCTGGTCAAATGATAATTTCAATTTCACCAAAGCCACCTTTAGATCCAAGAAAAATTGAAGAAGGCGCTGAGTCAACCCTGAAGATAATAAGCTCAAATTTCAAATGAAATTCTTTTGTGACGAAAATAGATTATCCTTTTTTGTCATTTTTTGATACATTGAATATGGTTTGGATTTTTCTTAAACATACAGATAAAAAACTTCTGATTTACTTCTGAGCATTTCACAAAGTCTGGCTGACATTTTCATTGGAAAGGTTGTAACTGTTGAACATAACCCACAGACTAAAATTCAACATCATTGGAGGAGCCAGTTTTGAAACACATTGGCATATAATCTCATTGGAAGGCAAACTGTCAAGCTTACATGCTGTTCACTATTAAGCAGCATGTAGTCAACAGGGGAGGGTATGGAGAGTAGCTCTTAAGTTCACTTAACTCATTCCTAAAGAATATCTGGAGGGTTCTAAAATTACAACTGTGTTCAAGATCACTCTTGCCAACAGCTGAGAATAAGTAGTGAGCGAAGCATTAATTTTTTTACTTTTTTCCTAGGCTTGAGCTCTTAATTGTGCCTGGAGAGAGGACACAGAGTTAGAAGGACTGTTGGAAAGGCTGTGCTGGTGCTCTCCATTGCAGATTTTCTACTGGACAATTCAATTTTGTTATAGAGACTGCTAACAATTTTAAAAAATTAAATGGCAAGAAAAATATTAGAACAGTAAGGACTAATGATTTTTTCTTACCATGACTGAGAATTTTAACAAGTAGAAGTTGGAGTAAGAAATGCTAGGCCTTCCAGTAAGGCAACAATATTTGTTTTATGAATTGCATTATTTACAGCAGAATATACTAAATATTTCAACACATTGTTTCTAAAAGTTGGTAAGTAACTTTATTGTGTGTGGCTTGCTATTCAGTTATATAAAAAGCTAAATCATTTATGGGATAAGATTTTGAAAAACATTGTTTTAAAAAAACCTATCTCTAAGCACTTGTGTGTTGACTAATATTGGGGGTCATACAGGTGCTGGAAATACTGTTTTCAGAAGGTTTAGCACCAGAAAGTGATCACAAATTACATTATTATAAAAACTAAAACTAAAATAATTTTTTTCTCTATAGTTATTTCTCACACATGGAACACATCCACCCACACAGCACACCTTCATTCCACCTCCATCTAATCAAGCTATTTCTCCTCAGGGTTTAGCAAAAAGAGAAATGATAATACATGTTTTTTCTATTTAAAAACGCTGGGATATTGCTCAATTACAATGGAACTAAACTTCACTGAAGCATTTAAATAGTCAGGAGATAGTAGTGACAAGTCACAATGAAATTTTTTTGTTGCTTAATTTTGCAAACAGCTTTTTATTTTGCATATTCATTACCATTTTTTAAAATGTGGCCAGTAAATGGAGACCTTAAAATCTGAAGTCTGCACTGAAATTATTATGAATTACTCTCGATGATAAATGTTGCAGAAAATGGCAGAATACAAAATGCATTTGAATTATGTTCTAAAAGAAATATTGTTGTAGCTTTATACGCATAAAAATGTAAGAAAGGAAAAGTGTATGCAGAGCATTAATATGATTCAGTAATTTGATAGCTAATCTCCTTTGTCAAACCATATGATATCACTGAAGGTGGTGATAGGGAATGAGATAAAGCCAGCATGCTCTGGGCTCTGACTCTCTTCTGTCAGGTCCAAAGTGAGGTCACAAAATCCCACCTAAATATCACTTAGACATAATGTTTTCTTTAATTTTGTTAATCACATTGCCCTAATTTCTATTAATATTTTCCCAAACCCATTGCAAAACTTATATGAGTGATGTAAAACTGTGTCTTGTAATTTCTTAAGTGCTAGAGCTTCCTTTAATTTAAGAGTGTATAATCAAGGTTATGTAGTTTCTTTATGATTGAAGGGTGTGGCAAGAAATTGACTGTATTTTCCATTAACCCTTATGAAAGCAAGGGATGAGACAGATTGTTTCTGTCTTTAAGTAACTGTAGTAACTGTACAGGCCAAGACATCAATTCTTTAAAGACAGGTGTCCTTCATCTTACACAGTAACCTCACATTAAGCTCTGTGGTGAGGACTCTTAGGATGCCAGAGGCTGAAGCATGTGAATGAAAACCTTGTGCTTGCAGCTCAGCTTTTAACTGCAAGCACCTTGCTATTTTGGTCATGGCTTTTTCTAACTGTAGATTTGGACTGTGAAGAGATCACAAAATTAATTTTCTGTTTGACCTTGCTTGAGTATAGGTTCCCAGAGGTGAAAGGCAACTGCAATTATTCACTGCAAAACTTTACCAACCACTTGCCTTCCATTACCCATGAAGACTTCACTGTTGCACCTTACATACTGAATCTGATGTCATACTCTCTCTCACCTCTCTCTCCCAAAGTCAAACGAAACCAGTAACCCCCTCCCCCCCAAATAAATAACTATAAGATATTTTCTTCCTGGGAAAGCAGCAGTTCTATTTTATACAGAACTGGAGCTGTAATAATAAGTGCTTTGAATGAATTGTGCTCAACACTACTAAAAAAGATGCCATTTATTATTTTTAAACTCAGTTCCTATACTTCTAGTGAATTTTCAGGTGAATAGTTCTTGAATTGCAACTAGTTTGTGTTGTACTGTGAATGATAACTGATACCTCATTACTTTATTAGTTAGTTATCAAAAGCATGTAATAATGCTATGGTTTATTTCTGGACTGTTTTTCGGTAGGTCATCTAATAGAGGGAGAAACAGAAATGCTAAATAGCAGAAGAAAAATCATGACATTTTACTGAGATGGTTCTTCTTTTTAAAGAATATATGTTTTGTGTAAAAGATGTCAGATATACAGCTAGATAAAGGAAAGTGATCCTATGCCTACCATCTTCATCCATTGTTACCTTAAAATAGTCTTTCGATACCCTGGCTATTGCTAAATTACTTGGAAAGCAATACTTAACCTTCTAGTTTCAATTATTTGCCCAGTGAAAGTCATGTCTTTTAAAATAAAATTACACTAAGAATCATTCCAGTTTCTAACAGTATGAAACCTCAACTACCACTACAATTATTTCTTTTTTTTTAAAAAAGGCAAATTTACTGAAGGAAGATGCTGTTTGGTTTCCTGTCTACTCTCTCATTAAATGTCAACGGTTTTACCTTTTCTGCAAGGTAGGGCCATGCTGCATTTCATTCTTTCCAGGACACAAATAAGACTGTGTTTACATGTCCACCGAATATTTTCCAACACCTGTTTATATTTCCATGAAAATGTTTTTGTCTTATGTTCCCTGCCCAGATATTACAAGCCATGGTGATTTTAGGAGCTCCATTGTACCATTTTTTTTAGATGGATGGACTTATAAGTACACACATACTCTCACATATCTAAAAAGACCTTTAAAATCAAGAGATTTTATAGCATCCTAAAAAATTCCACTGTGGTCTCTGTTAACACATTTCTGTTGCTGCTTGCCACAGCAATGGAATATTCCACATGAACAGAAAAGAAGGCACTCTCATAAAGCAGTAACCCACTGAGCTGTAGCAACTGCTTTGTTCCTGAGAGTCTGAACACAACTCAATATGTAACTTAGTTGGGGATGTCTTATGAACAAGAATGTGCTAAAGAAATACATTTTAGGAATAGATTCAGCATAACTGAAAAACAGGATTGGAGGCATGGAAAAAACCCCAACAATATGACATGGGATTTTTTGGTAATTTAGAATTCCTTTTAATTTTTATTTGGAGAAATTGCTAATCATCTCATGTTTCTCAACAGATGTTTGAAGTTAAATGTTTAGCTATCTTTATAAGAATTATCTCATATATGAAAGTGACATTTTTCTTTCATAAAATGTCTTAACTACATGTTGAAATCATATCAAAGTAGACAACGTGATTTTCTATTAAAATACTGTTTTTAAATTACATTAAAACTTGTCTCTCTTGATTGTAAATGAAAGTTAATTGAAATCAGCAAGAGAAAATTCTGATTTCCATAAAACAGCCCAATGAAGAGCGCTGAGATTTGAAATTTTTAATTGATTGACTAATTTGCAAAGGTAGCATAAATTTTCTGTCACCTGAAGATAACATGCATTGTTCTACATTGCAAATACAGCAGAGACAGAGAGCAAAAAAGTCTACACATTTTGCTAATGTTAAAGGTATTTGGTGTCTACCAATATATTATTTCACCTTTATCTGCTGTTATATTTTGCTTCTCTATTCTGTTTTACATATTTTTAAAAACTGAGTAGTGCATGTTCTTTAGTTTAATTTAATGCAACTTTGTATATTTTATCCAAAAAACCAGCAAACCCCAACCTTTCTATATTCTCCACAGTAAAAGAAGCCCTATTAAAAAAAGCGAACAGTACATTTTTTTTAGTAACTTAGATATGCAGTGACTGAGCTAATGATGCTACATCACAACTATGAGATAAGAGCTAATAATCTGTCCTATAAATTTAATGGACTTTAATCTTTAGTTACTTAAAATGGTTATGCCAAGGTAGTCGGGGGAGCATAGGAGAGTACAATTAGCTATCTGCACAAAAAAGCAGATATTTCCACTTCAAGGATAAGATTTTTTTTCCCTAGAATTTCACACTTAGTGGAAGTCTCTATTTTTTTAGGAAAGTAGACAAAAAATGTTAATTAGCTAACAAGTTAATGAATGGGTTAATCCTTGTGATAAAAAAAAAAATAGCAGTGTCATTTAGAATACTCTTTATCATTTCTCTTCCTTCCTTGGACTAAAAACCAGACCCTAATAGGACCAAGGTTGACACATAAATACCCTAATAATCTATAAAACATTTCAAGACATCCTATCACAGTAGATGAACAAAGACACAGAGATTATATGTTTGTGTGATTTATAGGATTAAATTTTAACTAACCTGCAAGATTCTGACAGAAATATCTGATTTGAGTTATTCTGAGTAAAACAGGAATATCCAATCCAAGGATAAAATATTAAGAGAAACTTATAGTTTGACTACGATTCAGTCATGGCCAAGATTTACCATTTACATTTTGACTGAGAGAACAAAAAAATCCAGATGACCTTATGAAAGATTTCTTGCAGCAAAATATTACATAAATATAAAAAAATATATTTTGTCCTTTGCTTTGCTTTTCCTTTTTATTTTTTTTTTTTACTAAAACTTTCCTGCTTAATTTTATTTATATCTTTGGGACAAAAGATGCCAGATATCTACTATAAATATACATATATGTAAAAAACCATTCATGGTGTATGTTAACAGAATTGAACAGCATCATGAAATGTCCAATTCCAGTACAATTTACATTGATTGTTTCATTGGTAAATAATTCTGTTCCTGTAAGATATAATAGTATTTCTGTGATGGCTTAATTCAATCAGAATTGAATATTGTGTGCAGCCAGAATGAAGCTCTGGAGAACTTTGAATTAATTACTTAACTGGTAGGCTCTTTGCAAGTTCTGACTTTTGCATTCTCATAGAATCACAGAATGGGAGGGACCTTGCAGATCATCTAGTTCCAACCCCCTCACCATGAGCAGGGACAATTTTCACTAGACAAGGTTGCTCAGAGGTCCATCCAGTCTGGCTTTGAACACTTCTGGAGTGTGGCATTCATCATTTCTCTGGGCAACCTGTTCCAGTGTCTCACCACCCTCACAGTAAAGAATTTTTCCTTAATATCTGATCTAAACCTACTCTCAGTTTGAAACCACTCCCCCTCATCCTGTCACTACATGTTCCTGTAAAAAGTCCCTGTTCATCTTCTTGGAAGTTGCCTTCAGGCACTCACTGCAAGGCTGCAATTAGATCACTCCAAACCCTTCTCTATTCTAAGCCAAACAAACCAAATGCTCTCAGCCTTTCTTCATAGGAGAGGTGCTCCATCCCTCTAACCATCTTGGTGTTCCTCCTCTGGACTCACTCCAACAGGTCCGTGTCCTCCCTCTGCTGGTGGCCCCAGAGCTGGATGCAGTACTGCAGGTGGGGTCTCACCAGAGCAGAGCAGAGGGGCAGAATCCCCTCCTTCACCCTGCTGCCCACGCTGCTTTGGATGCAGCCCAGGACACATTTGGCTTTCTGGGCTGTGAGTGTCCATTGCTGGGTCATGTCCAGCCTCTCACTCACCAGCACTCCCAAGTTCTTCTCAGGCAGGGCTGCTCGTCATCTGTTCAGCCCCCAGCCCATGTTGATACTGGGGGACTGGGATGTCTTTTCATGACTTTTTTACCTGACTGCCATGACTTTTCAAATATCATGGAAAGTGGATTGACAACTCTGCCAGGCAATTCTGTCAGGACTCTGAGATGCATCTTATTGAGTCCCATAGACTTATATACATTCAGGTTCCTTGGAGGGCATGAACCTGATCTTTATTTCCATTCTCACACCCAGTTGTTTTTTCTTGCTTTCATTATCAGTTGCTGCCTTTATATTTTCAGTGAGCAAGGTACATGCACATTTTAGAAAGAAAGGCGAGCTTAACCTGATCAGTAATGAACGCTTACTGTGATTAAAGCAGCCAAAAAATACTAGCAGGTTTGGGTCAGTCATTTAGTTTTAATTTTGCAAAATAATCCCAAAGTCTTTCTGCTTAGATATTTTTGTTCATAGTCTGCTCCTTCAGCTTCCCCAGTCTGCTTGGGACTGAGTCAGAGCTTGAGCTGGTCCAATAGGAAGGGTTAGAGATGGGGCATTTTGGTCAAGGGGAAGTTTTTGTTTACTCTATTTCGCTCAGTGGAAATGGAAGTGGTCTGCCATGTAAAGCCATAAAAATCTGGCTTTAGGGAGAATTGATGCAGTGGTGCAGTTCCTTCACCTTTAGAAGTGGAAGGGAGAATTGATCTATGTCAAAAGAGGGCATTGCTAGCAATTGAAAAGGCTTATCTTTCCAAAACCTATTGAGTAGAAATGTCCTTTATGTTTATAGTTTTGTTGAGATAAAAGAAACAAACTTTGAACACAGAAGAAAATTACAGTATTTTCTTGAGAAATAGCTCCTATCTAGACTATTTCTAAAGGTAAAATAAAAGGGATGTGGTGCATTTATTTTTTTTAATTTTTCTTTTTAAGAACAAGAGAAAAAGAAAATAAGATTACTTAATTAATTTTGGAATTTTGCCACTATAAAATCCTCATCATTGTGTTTTGGAAAAAAATGTTAGTCAATAAAAATATATATAAATACACACATGCATACCTTAATTCCTTCTATTTTTAGAATCATGGAGTTATTTAAGTTGGAAAAGACCTTTAAGGTCATCAAGTCCCACCATGAACTTTACCCTATTAAGTCCATGCCTAAACCATGTCCTCAAGTGCCACATCTACCCATCTTTTAAATATCTCTCAGAATGGTGACTCAACCATTTCCCTGGGCAGCCCGTGCCAATGCTTGAATAACCCTTTCCAAAGAGAAATTTTTCCTAATATCCAGTCTAAACCTCCACTGGCATAAGCTGAAGTAATTTCTGTTTTCCTACTGCTTTTTACTTGAGAGAAGAGACTGACCCCTACCTCCCTAAAACCTCCTTTCAGGCAGCTGTAGAGAGTGATAAGGTCTCCCCCAAACCTTCTTTTTTCCTGGCTAAACAACCACAGCTCCCTCAGCCACTCCTCATAAGACTTATTCTGTAGACCCTTCACCAGTTTTGTTGCCCTTTTCTGGACATGCTCCAGTGCCTCACAGTCCTTCTTGTAGTGAGGGGCATTTACAAATAACAAAATGGAATAGTTCATTTTAAGACATGGACAGACTTCACAGCAAAAACAGTAGAGTAAGCAAAACAATTATCTTTACAGAAACAAAAATTCTGATAGACGTGGAGTAAGGTGGGAAATGGAAGTGCATAGCATACAAAAGTCCATCATGAACTGGAGTACAAAAAAATATCCACAAATCACAAAACATGAATTGACCTTAGGACATTCTATTAACTTGAAAAACAAAGTAATATCTACTACCTTCAAATACATAGAGAAGAATGAACTTTTGCTGCAAGGTTAGCAAAGTGCTCATAATAAAGTAAGCAAGTTCCCATAAAATGGGATGTTTTTCCTCATCACAAGAACTAAAATGTAGAAATGAAGTGGAAAAACACCTACTGAATTCTTCCTAGGGGTTACCTTTAACTCCTCCTCGATGGTTTGTTTATAACTGAAAAAAATGCAGGAAAATGGTATACAAACCAAGAACAGTTCACAAACTATCTAAGTACGATTCTGTATATACAATCATAACTGTGTATACAATCATAACTGTATATATATATAGCTATATCACAGCATAATGAGGTCTTCAACTTTGAAATATCAGTAGTTTTAAAAAAGAGTTTAGAGATATCTATTTCTTTAGGACTTATACGTAGCTTCTTAGAAATAAGCATTTCTTTAGTGTGATATTCTTCGTTCCACTAAATATTCTAAAAAAATCTTTAGCAAATGTACAAAGATTAATAAATGTGTTTAGTGAAGCATTTCATTGTATTACCAGAAAACAAAGAAAGAATTATGAGGCTTTGTCAGCCTTCTGTTTTCCCAGTTGATTCTGACAATCTGGAATATTTCTTTAATAGATGCCAATTTTCAGCTGGAAAGTCAAGTCCATCCCTTTGTTACTCCATATTTCACATCTCCTTTTTGTGCATAGCAATGGACAGTGCCAATTTTTCTGACAGAGTGCTTTGTAATTCTGTGGAGTTTTTCTTCGCAGAAGCATGTGCAATTCTCCTCAAAGATGGTATTTTAGGAAACCATAAGTCCTGCTAGTAGCCTTAGTAATTTTTTCAGAATAAGATTTTCAATAAGATCAATAAAATTCAGCCCAGTGAGTGTTGTTTGCAATGGGGGAAATTTACATCTTCCCTTAGAACATCAACTATCAGGGCTTTGATGATAATTGACACAAATCTAGGTCTCCCAGAACCGAACCCATACTGCTGTTGGCACTGTCATGGTCCTCCTTTTATTGTTATTTTCCTCACATTTGCACAGTATTCCATTATTGATTTTTACTGTTCTGTAAGGGTTTACTTTAAAGTCTAGTTTATTGATTCCATTTGTAGATAAGTCTTCTAAATTGCTAGGCATTTTCACAACCTCACCCTCTACCCTACCTCCTATTTTGTTAACTGGCATTGATATGTAAGAATGGAAAAAAATCAAAACTTTGTAAGGTTTTCTAGAGAAATTAAAGCTCTTGTATCTTTTGTATGACTATTGATAGATTTTTCTTAACAGGTTTACTGTTAAAAGTAGAAAGGGGATGTCCTTGGATCTTCCTCTAATTATTTTTATATTGCATTTGTGGGGCTTGTTTTCAAAATAATTGTTAAAATATTTTAGTGGATGTATTAGATAATTTAGTAACAAAAGCTGGAATTATTCATGCCTAGGGCTATAAAATTTAAAAGAGACAATCCAGACTAGTACTGATATTCATTACACTTCACTACATTTACCTACAGTCTACTAATATATTAATAAGATTGCATTTAGATCTTTTCTGTTTGAGTGGAAAAAATTCCACTCATTTTTCTGTTGCATAGTAATGAAAAGATTTTCTAGTTCTTCCAGTCCAATCTACGTATGATGTGGATGCTGAAATGTCGCACTCTTACTACAGTGAGCAACCATGATACACTCAAACCTTCCTTCCTCTGAATTACTTTCTTTAAATAGTCATTGTTTTGCAATGTCAGTGTCCTAGTAATAGTTTCTATATAATATCATTGAGATTCCATTCCTCAGGTATCACACCAAAAGGCCTTGCAAATACATCAAAAGGTCTTTGCATTAAAATTTTCTTAGAAATTGGTCTTATGAAATACATAGATTTTTTTCGAAAGAAGTGGAAACTAATTTTATCTTCAGGATCAGGAATCAAAACTCCTTACCAATGTGATTAGAATTGCAAATGAGATCATTTGCCTTCAAGCTAAAGAACATTGTTTGTGTTGTATTATGCCAACACTGGAGTATTGTGTAAGAGGAAGTATTTAAAAATCAGAATTAGCAGTCATTTCAATGATAGTTACTGACTTAGAATTTAGCTAGTGAAAGAAAGATCAAAATTCATTACCATACTTTTTTTTTTTTTTTTCTTCTTTCTGGTTCACTAACAGAACTCTGTGGTTTAGAAACTGTTGTGCATTTTGTCTGCTGCACAGAGATCTTTATGTAAGACACTGCTGGAACTGAAGAATGAAATAGAAACTCAGCAGCAGTAATCATTTTGCTTGTTGTGTCATAAGAAATGCTCAATTAATATTAAGGAGGCTATTCCAGGAACATTTTAATTACTAAAATTTGGAATACAAAGTAAAACTCTGTAGGCATTCAAATTAGTCAATATGAGAATCCTACAGTATTTAAAATCTAATATATGAAATGTTTCTACATCTGTCTGAAAATGAAGTCAGCCTTTGTTCATGGTGTTAATCACTTTTATTGCATACACTACTTCACAGTATCCAATTTGTCACATAGAAGCTTGTTTTGCAGAGTATAGTAGATTCAAAATAGAAAAGAACCCTTCTTGGAAGGAAAAATGTATTAATTTCTGGCAGTTTAACTACCATATAATTATCCTCTAATACTGTCTGAAAGGTAAAAAATGACAAATGGCTGCAATAAAGAGACATCACACATGCACAATGAAGGTTCAGAAGAGCTCATTCGACCTCCATTTTACCAGCAGTTTGTTTCAGCCACTAAGCATTACTAATAGATTCTTAATATAATCTAGATAAATGGTTAAAATAATAAGTTATGATTCAAAGAGACTGAAAAGAGACTTTGAAAAAAAAGACACCTGCTTAAAATTGTTGTGAGATTTTTGGCTGTGGAACACTTAGCAAAATGCAAATAGTTATTAATAATTACATTTTATTTTCCATAGTTTACATACTTACAGCCATGCTTTTTCTAAAAAGCCAAACGCCATCCAGACATTTTGTTTCAGCTCTTATCTTGTAAATGGAACGGATCATTTAAACCACAAATATGGTTTTCTCTAAAGAATTATACATGTGAGAATCAATTACTGTTACAGTGGTACAGGATATTTTTCCTGCCCTTCTTGTCTCTTTCCATCACCTTGTGTAAGAAGCCATAGAAAACATAATTACCTTCAGCTATTCTATAATTTACAAGACATTTCCATTCATCCAGGTTAAGTACTTGATTTGTAGTTGGGTAAGGAAGGGATATAGATAAAAATGAAAGAATACTGTTAATTAAGAACAGCTGTTGGCACTGTGGAATTCCTGAGTATACCGCTATTGGTTGAAGAGTGTGCACATTATTTATGCTGAGCTTAGTGGCCCCTAAATCCTGCTCTGTAGAGAGGGTGACCACTTCATTGATACGATTAGGTGGATGGGGTTTCAGGAGGCAGAGACCTGCCAATGTGTGGGAGAACTGCTGGAACTTCACATCTCTCCTTAGGAATAAGATGAATTCATCCAGCCTGGGCTCAGAGAAGAAGCCAGACTTCAGGAGTTTTCTCTCTCCCCCCGCTTAGGCTGAAATTTAGCTCCTCAGTGGGAGTGGCCGTGTAGCTATCGATGCCATCAGCATGAGCTTCTGCTGCTGCAAACAATAGCCCCTGACAGTAGCATGGCCTCTTTTCTCTGTGCCCAGCTGGGCAAAGCATGAAGCCCACCTCATCCTGCTGCAAGAGCTGACTGCTTTCCATGGTGTAACTGGGTTGAAACAGGAATCACCAAGCAACTAGATTGTGTTTCAAACTGGTTTGTGTCTCTTGTTTCAAGGAAAAAGATCACTCTTGCCTGAACCTGTTTCGGTTTGGATTTGGCTATTATGACTGAGAAAGAAGGGTCAGTGGGAACAGCACAAGTCACCTTTTCTGTGCAGCTAGAAACCAAGCTATACTGCTCCCAGCTGCATGGAGGGAAAAGCAGACAACTTCTCCTGACGTGCTCTTCCTTGTAGTGCCTTATGTGAAATAAATGTTGAAGTTATTTCTCTTCACACCCGAAAACCCAGTATAAATATTTTCCCCTCATAGTTCACATTTTTACTGTTGCCAAGATGCATCTTTTTAACTTCATTTAGTGTTGCTTTGGTCATTACATCGCTGGTATGAACTGGGAGTGTTGAGTAAAGTGCAGCATATCTCCTTGAAACACATTATCTTCTCATTGTCATGTCTGTTTACCTCTGATGGCCATGAAAATTTTATTCTTCCCCTGAGTCACTAAATGACCTTGTTTGAGGGGAAAAGCATTGGAGCATAAAGGTTATTTTTTACATGCCTCTTTTATAATTTAATCTATTTAGTAAGTATACATGGGCCCATCTTGGTTGATAAAACATATGTTTGGTAATCCATGTTGGGTGTTGTGGAGTTAAAATTCATTGGCATGTGTCTGATATGGTGGCATTAACATATGGATGGTGAAGAAATGGTAGATGGTGTGTCAGAAATAACTAGTGCTTTAAGGAATACTATAGCATTTTTATTTTTAGAAACTGTTCAGTTAAACATCTGGAAGGGTGATCAGGGCCTACTTCTGAAATTCTGTCTCAAGCCTTATCCTTCACATACCTGGCTAGACTCAAAGGAATTATTCATAAAATTAAGGATTTTCAGAATTTGCTTTACATTTATTTGAGTGGCAAATAACTAGAAAAAATGGTTCTGTGTTTGGGCCATCAAAAAAGATCTGAAAAGATGAAAGACTTGTTCAAGAAGCAGAGCCAGCTGAATTTGGTTAATGGAGTCCTATGATAAAAAGACTTAAGAGCTTGTAATATTTTATAGCAAAGCTACAAGGTATTGAGGAGGGTAAACTATTCATATGCAATATGTTGAAAGTACTTAAGGAATTGTATCTGATTTTGGTGAAAATGGAATATTTTATTTGTTTGTGATCCCAAAGGTTAATTTTAACAATGATTTTGGCTTGATTATCATGTGGTTTCTTTGATTAATTAGGTATTCAGCTTGATACAAGACAATAGGATTTTCACTTAATTTACTGGGCCATCTGATGACCAAACTTTACTGAATTTGGAACCACTCCATCAATGTCTTATAGGCTGTTAAAGCTTTTCAGCTTTAGGTGTGGACAGCTGGCTAATAGGAAAATACAGGAGCAATTGCCTACTAAGAGGAAACCTTTCTAAAGTCAAATTGCTTGGTGAAACAACTCAAATAGCTCTTACAGAAAAGCCCTGAAGGATTTAACATGACTAAAGCCTATAATGTTCTACAGAAATTACTCTTACTAACCTGTAGGACTGAATACAAAGCACTATCCTGTCTGTTGCATTTTTTAACCACATGCTTAATACTCTATAGGGAAAAAACCCCAGGATTTTATCTTAAATTACACACAGTTGTCAAAAAAAACTTCAGAAAAGTAGTGATTTTCTTGTAAATATTAATTGTGTCTTTCTGTGAGTATCTCTTTTGTGTAGGAAAAAAAGAAAAAAAAGAAGCCAAAAAAAGAAACTGCAGTTTATTTAAATTGCCAAGTTTTTAGGGTAATCTCATAAAAAGTTAATCTTCTGAGAATGTCTCTTGGTCCCCATTGAAAGGTTCCATTTTTAATTGCTGATAATTTTATCAGAAGTTAGCTGTTTTGGCTGAAATGTTCATTGCATTCATTGTGTTCATCGCATTTGGTTGAAATGTTCATTCTCATGCAAGATATTTTCATGAGACTGTCTAAAAATAGGACAGTCAAAGTAGTTCACCAATTTGAAAATGATAATGTTTTTGAATGGCACATAAGTTAATTTGGAGAAAAAAGAAAAAAACAATCACAAACTTAAGAGCTAGTAAGTGTGGAAGATTTTGAGACAATAGTAATAAGAGAAGATTTTTGTGAGGATGGAAGCAAGGTATGAGGAGCAAACTAGAAGTAACTGGATAAAGCCTGGTGTCAGAATAGGGCCTATAAACTTGGTCCTATATTCTGGACATGACTTCTGTGACAATAATGTTTGTTTGTACAGTGAAATGTACCCTATGTCCCGGTTTGGGCCAATTTCAAGGAGAAAAGGTCCAAAAGGACGTCTCCTCAAAGCAAAGCAGGGTACTGCCGCCCCTCCCCCACCAGGTTCGGGAAAAGAAAAATATTCCCTGGAGGAATGTGAAAGACAGAAAAAGAACTATTTATTAAACACACACACACAGGAAAACAACAACGATGCCAAAGAACCAAAATCTCTCTCACTCTGGAGCGGAAAACCCAGAAAATCCCAGAATCCTCACTGCAGGGGAGTGGTCTCTCTCCTCTTCCTCGGAGCTGGGTCGACATGGGTGCCCCACTCCAGGCCGGGGGAGGGGCCCCCGGTGGAGCCCAGGCGCTCCGGTGATCTGAGCAAGTCCAGAGGAGAAGAAAACGAAGCCAAGTTTTCTCTCCGTCTCTCTCCGAGGAAAAAGGAGCTGAAAAGCTGGGTGGAAAAAAGCAGGCAGGGTGCTTCCTCCACACTTTTCCCCACACCGCTGAACGCAGAGCAGAGCGACCTTGAAGCACAGACTGTTTTGAAAAGTTCGCCCGGCCGCTTCTCTCTGCTCTCCCAGGCTCAGTTTAAAGGCACAGGACTCATGTTTGGGCATAGAGCGATGGTAGGGGATACACATGACATGGTCACCCCAAGACACCCTAGTAACAACAAACCAGAATCAAATGGAGCTCAGATCATCTGTACATCATAACTTCAATTCTTGATCACAAAAACATAGAAATTACCTTTCTATGGTGGTAGAAGGTTGATGCTGGCTGGATGCCAGGCCAAAGCCACTCTCTCACTCCCTCCTGCAACTGAACAGCAGAGAGAAAATATATAGAAGGGTTCATGGGTTGAGATAAGGACCAGAAGAGATCACTCAGCAAACATTATCAAAGGCAAAATTGATTCACCTTGGGGATATTAATTGAATTTATTACCAACAAAATCAGAGCAGGATAATGAGTAGTAAAAACAGACCTCCAGACATCTTCCCCCACCCCTCCCTCCTTCTCATCTCTACCTCCTCCCCCTCAGCGGTACAGGGAGACAGGGTATGGGGGTTATGGTCAGTTCCTCCCACGTTGTTCCAGACACTGCTCAGGGAGAGAGTCCTTCTCCTGCTCTGGCATGGGGCCCCTCCCACAGGAGGCAGCTCTCCATTAACTTGTCCAGCATGAGTCCATCCCACAGGAAACAATTCTCCACAAACTGCTGTAATGTGGGTCACTCTTCCAAGGGACATGATCCTTCAAGAACAGCCTGCTCTAGCATGGGTCCCCCACAGGGTCACAAATCCTACCAGGAAACCTGTTCCAACAGGGGCTCCTCACTCCACAGCTCTGCAGGTCCCTGCCAGGACCCTTCCTGGCATGGGCCTCCCACAGGGTCACAGCCTCCCCTCAGGCATCCACTGCTCTGGTGTGGGGCTCCTCCACAGGCTGCAGGTGGATCTCTGCATCCCCATGGATCTCTGTGGGCTGCAGGGGCAGAACTGCCTCACCATGCTCTGCATCATGGGCTGCAGGGGAATCCCAGCTCTGGTGCCTGAATCACCTCCTCCCCTTGCTTCCCAGACCTTGGTGTCTGCAGGGCTGTTCCTCTCAAATGTTCTTACCCCACTCTTCTCTGGCTGCAATTACAACTCTGAAATAACTTTTTTTTTTTTTCCTTCTTAAATATATTATCACAGAGGTGTTTCTAATTGTCCCAGCCTTGGCCAGCAGCACATCTGTCTTTGGAAGTGTCAGGGATTGGCTCTGCTCGACATGAAGGAAACTTCTAGCAGCTTCCCACAGAAGCCACTCCTGTAGCCCCTCCGTTATCAAAACTTGGCCACGCAAACTCAATATATATGATTTCTTTGAGTTCTTGTGTGTGTATGTAATAAATATCTAAGACTGAAAATTATTGTGGTGACAAAAGTCAAAATGACATTTAGGTCCTCACGGAGTGTAAAATAAGTGCAAAAGCTTGCTTCAATATAGAATGCTATTATTGGCTTTGTCTTATTTTTTGTGAGTCTCTAATCATACAATGCAAAGTACATAGAATATTCTGTAAAATACAGAAAGCTTCCCCTGAAGAATCTCATGACACTACTTTTTAGGCAGTCATATTTCCCCCATCTTTTAGGAAACAAAACAGATCACAGGAAATAGAAACCTGATCATACAAGTAGTATTGAAGATCTCTATAGTATCCATATTTTGAGATGACTGCCTATCTCTTTCCATGGGCTGAGAGAGAACTGTGTTTGTACAGAAATATGACAATCAAACAAAACGTCAGTTTAAGTACGTCATGCTAGTCCAATCTGAATGCCCGACTTTTAGATTGAATATTTTAATATCTGAGAAACTATTCTTGTTATTTATGAAGAATTTAGATGGGGTTATGTGGCAGAGCATCAAGGGAAACCTAGTCCCATGTTGCTACCACAGACTCATCTTACAGTATGAATTACAACTGAAATATAAGAATAATTTTGATTGTTATTACCCACTCAAAATGAACAGTCTCCCTCCATATAGTGTTTGGTTAAACAATGAATTTAAAATTCATTGTCAATGTCTATGGGAAAGGTCTCTGCAATAATTNTGGGTTGAGATAAGGACCAGAAGAGATCACTCAGCAAACATTATCAAAGGCAAAATTGATTCACCTTGGGGATATTAATTGAATTTATTACCAACAAAATCAGAGCAGGATAATGAGTAGTAAAAACAGACCTCCAGACATCTTCCCCCACCCCTCCCTCCTTCTCATCTCTACCTCCTCCCCCTCAGCGGTACAGGGAGACAGGGTATGGGGGTTATGGTCAGTTCCTCCCACGTTGTTCCAGACACTGCTCAGGGAGAGAGTCCTTCTCCTGCTCTGGCATGGGGCCCCTCCCACAGGAGGCAGCTCTCCATTAACTTGTCCAGCATGAGTCCATCCCACAGGAAACAATTCTCCACAAACTGCTGTAATGTGGGTCACTCTTCCAAGGGACATGATCCTTCAAGAACAGCCTGCTCTAGCATGGGTCCCCCACAGGGTCACAAATCCTACCAGGAAACCTGTTCCAACAGGGGCTCCTCACTCCACAGCTCTGCAGGTCCCTGCCAGGACCCTTCCTGGCATGGGCCTCCCACAGGGTCACAGCCTCCCCTCAGGCATCCACTGCTCTGGTGTGGGGCTCCTCCACAGGCTGCAGGTGGATCTCTGCATCCCCATGGATCTCTGTGGGCTGCAGGGGCAGAACTGCCTCACCATGCTCTGCATCATGGGCTGCAGGGGAATCCCAGCTCTGGTGCCTGAATCACCTCCTCCCCTTGCTTCCCAGACCTTGGTGTCTGCAGGGCTGTTCCTCTCAAATGTTCTTACCCCACTCTTCTCTGGCTGCAATTACAACTCTGAAATAACTTTTTTTTTTTTTCCTTCTTAAATATATTATCACAGAG
>VZTH01000994.1:165667-191988 GCA_013397815.1 Aleadryas rufinucha
CTCCCACAGGGTCACAGCCTCCCCTCAGGCATCCACTGCTCTGGTGTGGGGCTCCTCCACAGGCTGCAGGTGGATCTCTGCATCCCCATGGATCTCTGTGGGCTGCAGGGGCAGAACTGCCTCACCATGCTCTGCATCATGGGCTGCAGGGGAATCCCAGCTCTGGTGCCTGAATCACCTCCTCCCCTTGCTTCCCAGACCTTGGTGTCTGCAGGGCTGTTCCTCTCAAATGTTCTTACCCCACTCTTCTCTGGCTGCAATTACAACTCTGAAATAACTTTTTTTTTTTTTCCTTCTTAAATATATTATCACAGAGGTGTTTCAAATTGTCCCAGCCTTGGCCAGCAGCACATCTGTCTTTGGAAGTGTCAGGGATTGGCTCTGCTCGACATGAAGGAAACTTCTAGCAGCTTCCCACAGAAGCCACTCCTGTAGCCCCTCCGTTATCAAAACTTGGCCACGCAAACTCAATATATATGATTTCTTTGAGTTCTTGTGTGTGTATGTAATAAATATCTAAGACTGAAAATTATTGTGGTGACAAAAGTCAAAATGACATTTAGGTCCTCACGGAGTGTAAAATAAGTGCAAAAGCTTGCTTCAATATAGAATGCTATTATTGGCTTTGTCTTATTTTTTGTGAGTCTCTAATCATACAATGCAAAGTACATAGAATATTCTGTAAAATACAGAAAGCTTCCCCTGAAGAATCTCATGACACTACTTTTTAGGCAGTCATATTTCCCCCATCTTTTAGGAAACAAAACAGATCACAGGAAATAGAAACCTGATCATACAAGTAGTATTGAAGATCTCTATAGTATCCATATTTTGAGATGACTGCCTATCTCTTTCCATGGGCTGAGAGAGAACTGTGTTTGTACAGAAATATGACAATCAAACAAAACGTCAGTTTAAGTACGTCATGCTAGTCCAATCTGAATGCCCGACTTTTAGATTGAATATTTTAATATCTGAGAAACTATTCTTGTTATTTATGAAGAATTTAGATGGGGTTATGTGGCAGAGCATCAAGGGAAACCTAGTCCCATGTTGCTACCACAGACTCATCTTACAGTATGAATTACAACTGAAATATAAGAATAATTTTGATTGTTATTACCCACTCAAAATGAACAGTCTCCCTCCATATAGTGTTTGGTTAAACAATGAATTTAAAATTCATTGTCAATGTCTATGGGAAAGGTCTCTGCAATAATTTGTTCAGCTCTTTTCAGAGAAAATATGAGAAAATCCTTTTGTGAAAGAGAAGTTTAACAAAGAGGCTGGTAATAATACCAGTTAATTTCAAAGGGAAAGAGTGGAACAAGTATTTTTTTGGGGGGGGAAAGTATGTGGAAGAGGAAAGTTTGCATTATAATTATGGCAAAAAGGATGCTCTAGCTGTTGTATGTGCTTTGACATTGCTACTCTGCTGTTTCCAGAGAACTGAGTGTATTTTACATTTTCTGAGATTGCTTTTTGGTGACAATAAATAACAGCAAAATCAAATAACAGTAAAATTTTGGACCAAAATACAAGTGATACTCAATTATGGAATCCTTAGACTTATTTTTTACTACAAATTTAAGGTCTCTTTTAGACCTTGTTAGATCACTGTTCTGAAAAGGAGTCTAGTTGCTCANATATTATCACAGAGGTGTTTCTAATTGTCCCAGCCTTGGCCAGCAGCACATCTGTCTTTGGAAGTGTCAGGGATTGGCTCTGCTCGACATGAAGGAAACTTCTAGCAGCTTCCCACAGAAGCCACTCCTGTAGCCCCTCCGTTATCAAAACTTGGCCACGCAAACTCAATATATATGATTTCTTTGAGTTCTTGTGTGTGTATGTAATAAATATCTAAGACTGAAAATTATTGTGGTGACAAAAGTCAAAATGACATTTAGGTCCTCACGGAGTGTAAAATAAGTGCAAAAGCTTGCTTCAATATAGAATGCTATTATTGGCTTTGTCTTATTTTTTGTGAGTCTCTAATCATACAATGCAAAGTACATAGAATATTCTGTAAAATACAGAAAGCTTCCCCTGAAGAATCTCATGACACTACTTTTTAGGCAGTCATATTTCCCCCATCTTTTAGGAAACAAAACAGATCACAGGAAATAGAAACCTGATCATACAAGTAGTATTGAAGATCTCTATAGTATCCATATTTTGAGATGACTGCCTATCTCTTTCCATGGGCTGAGAGAGAACTGTGTTTGTACAGAAATATGACAATCAAACAAAACGTCAGTTTAAGTACGTCATGCTAGTCCAATCTGAATGCCCGACTTTTAGATTGAATATTTTAATATCTGAGAAACTATTCTTGTTATTTATGAAGAATTTAGATGGGGTTATGTGGCAGAGCATCAAGGGAAACCTAGTCCCATGTTGCTACCACAGACTCATCTTACAGTATGAATTACAACTGAAATATAAGAATAATTTTGATTGTTATTACCCACTCAAAATGAACAGTCTCCCTCCATATAGTGTTTGGTTAAACAATGAATTTAAAATTCATTGTCAATGTCTATGGGAAAGGTCTCTGCAATAATTTGTTCAGCTCTTTTCAGAGAAAATATGAGAAAATCCTTTTGTGAAAGAGAAGTTTAACAAAGAGGCTGGTAATAATACCAGTTAATTTCAAAGGGAAAGAGTGGAACAAGTATTTTTTTTGGGGGGGAAAGTATGTGGAAGAGGAAAGTTTGCATTATAATTATGGCAAAAAGGATGCTCTAGCTGTTGTATGTGCTTTGACATTGCTACTCTGCTGTTTCCAGAGAACTGAGTGTATTTTACATTTTCTGAGATTGCTTTTTGGTGACAATAAATAACAGCAAAATCAAATAACAGTAAAATTTTGGACCAAAATACAAGTGATACTCAATTATGGAATCCTTAGACTTATTTTTTACTACAAATTTAAGGTCTCTTTTAGACCTTGTTAGATCACTGTTCTGAAAAGGAGTCTAGTTGCTCAACTTTTCATATTGTGGTGATGGAAGTGAGCGTAATTTGTATACAAAAATACCTTTTATATCCCATTTGCGGTTCATTTTTGTGCCAGGCCTCTGAACACTGGTTTTTATGGATATATGACCTTGCAGAATAAGGGATTGAAAGCTCACTGATTTTCATCAGTCAGTCTTTAAGGGAGCTATGTGAATGTTTGATTTGGTTTGTCACTGACTTGAGGGCCCATCTACATGTCTAAGTTCTATGTTTAGTTCTGTTAATGAGATAGCACATATATCTTATTTTTATGATAGGAAAAGGAACAGAAGGTTTATGTTCTTTGACACAAGGACAATAAATAAAAACAGATGTCAAAATGAGTGAACAAGGGGAGAACATGAAACAAGATGATGGAATGTATCTACTTTCTTGCCCAGAAAGCAGTGATAAGATTAACTAAGTGTAATAAACTGAAGGAATGGGAGCAAAAAGATCAGGGCTGGTAGTACTGATAGGCTGAGGGTTTCTTTGGAAATTGACCTTAAGTCCACATGTTGTGCCATGAGGTCCCTTTGAAATGGAAGGCTTCTGTTCTGGTAACTTTGCAGGCACTGATATTATCCCCAAGGACTTAAAACAAAGCACCTTCCAGGACAGAGAGAGATTATGTAGATATTTAACATACCAGTTAAAGAACACATCGGCAGGAACAGCAACAGAAAATAGAAGATAATCCCTTAATGTAGCTAAGAATGAAACTGGTTCACTTTGCATGACCTTTGCTACAGTTAGTATTTCATGTGTCTTTAAGAAGGAAAAGGTAGGAAAACTACAAAAAATGTAGTCCCAGAGCTGTGTTTGAGCATGAGATCTTTGAACAAATTATGTATGTGAACAGTGAAAATAATGGTTCCTCTCAAAAGGTGGAGCTGTTATTGATTAAAAAAACAAACAAACCTCCAAACAAACCTCCCAAACAACCAAAAAATAAATCAGAATTTAGGTTCCATAAATGTACAAGCTGAAATGGGATGCTCTGAAAGAAGAGCTGAGCACTCTTTCATCAGACATCCTCCCTTTCCCAGCTGGTCATTTCTATCCTTGCACTTTCTGCAAAAATACTTGACCAAGTGCAGAGTAGCAACCTATATGAATGACTGCTTATTTCTCAATACAACTTGCTGATCTCAGAAGAGGCACATAGAAGGGTGAATCGCAAGGAAAAGGATAAACTCTGCCAAATTACAGCTCTGAATACTTTATTGAAGGAAAACCAGAAGTCTTTCTCCTTCAATTTTCCCAGACCACCAGGTCACAAAACAAGTCACCTGTGCATGTTTCCTGGTGATATTGATTGAAGGGGAGACAATGGTTATGACTGACCAGAAAGCTGCTATGGTTCATTATGTAATAAGACAGGCGCTTGTAGCTTTCCAGCTATTCTCTGATGACTCTCTCCTGATGTTTTTAATTGGTAGGTAGCAATTACTTGTGGTAGTCAACCAATTTTTCTGTAACAGAAGAAGAAAACATTCCTAATCCACTAACCAATTGTTGTTTTTTTTGGTTTTTTTTTTTGTGGGACTGTGCATTGGGTCTGGCTGGGATGGATTTAACTTTTCCCACAGCAGCCCTTATAGAGCTGTGTTTTGTATTTGGACCTAGAATGGTGCTTTGGCTACTGTTGTGCAGTGCTTGCTGTCTCTCCCTAAGCCAAGGTTAGCCCATCACAGACTGAGAATGGCAATATGACAATACAAACATCTAGGATAGGTAGTTTTTCTGTTGAGAAATACAATTACTAATATTTTTCAGCCTTTGTGTTTGCTTGTTGAGAAATATTGAAGCAATTCTACCCTATATGATGTGCTAATGAGAGATAGTACTGCTCGGCAGCATTTCAGTCCCAGAAGATGGGGATAATCTTTTTGTGCATGAAACTGATTTTTTTTCTTTTACTGCTCTTTTTAGTCCTTGCTTAATTATTGTTGGCTGTTCTCTAGTATATTACAGAGAGGAAGAGGACCACCAGTGTGCTCTAACATTGCCCGGGCTATATTTCGGATATGTTTTCCTACCTACTCAAGCTGCCTAACAGCTTGATATCTGTGGTAACTTATCAGTGAAACAATATTTCAGAAAAGTTTCTATTATGCAGAATCATATTCAGAATGAATCTGAATAAAAGAAAGGAAAACCACATTCAGTTATGAGTTTAAATATATTTTTAAATGGGCCTAATAAACAGCATATTTCCATGGCTGAAAAATAAGAGTTACAAAGCTACTGACGTATTTCAAAAATAACTGGGATTTCTTCAGCTGTAATGTTTTGAGTAATAATCTTTGCAATCTAGAGAGAAATTGCACTGACGACACTACATGCACTCAACCCAAATAAATCAGAACTTATTTGATCAAACTATAATTTCACATGCAAATTTTTTCAGTTTACACAGTGCACAAAACGACCGTGACCTCCAAAGAATGAATAAAAATGTAGTGTTAATTGATACATTCCTGACCTGAAAAATGGTGTGACAGCCAAACTCATTTAAGTGACATAAATGCTACAGGTTCCTGAAATTTAAAAACTGGATTTTCAGCTATAATACAGACATTTAGGACAGAGTGTGAGAGACTGAAATGTTATGTTTAATTATGGCAAAAGTGTATGAAGAAACTGCAACCACTGAAGCCCACTTCTCCCTAAATAGGCCTCCTGAGGGGAATTCTGGACTCTGAGTTAAGCTACCTGAGGGAACGTGAGGTAAGATAAAGGTGACACTATTTTCCAATTATCTCAGGTCTAGGGGAAGTAAACAAGGCTAAAGGGGAAGAATGTATTTACAGGAAAGCCAAACCCAGCAGCTGCCCTGAAAATCAGTTCTGTCTGGATTTGGGGTGGGGGAGGCCAGAATCCGCAGAGCCATTTGCTGAGGCCAGGTTTGGACACACTCCCCCGCAACCAAGGGGGAAGGAGAGTTTTGGATGTGTGGGGTAGCCTCTAGTCAGAGGAAGAGAACATGCATCCTCTGTAATGCAAACTGTCTCAGCTGTAAAGCCCTGTAGCCTTGGAAGGCTACATCCATGGGACATTCATGTGTGAGGCAGCTGAGAAGGTGTCATAAACCATCAAAGAGCCCAAAGTGCTCCCCAGACTCATTCCTGAGGCCTCGCACCAGAGGACTGCGCATGATGCAAAGGGGTGCAGCTGTTCCAGAGTCTGTTGCAAGAGAAAGTGTCAAACTTGCCCCCTCCCAGGGGAGGTACCTGGGCATTCCCACATGGTCAGAACGTAAATAAATCCATCGAACTCTATGATTTGGGGGCCCCTCCCCACCAAGAAAACCAGAAGAGGATCAACAGGACGCCATTGGGATTCATGGAGTGGTGATATTTTCTAATTAATCTGTCTCTCTGTCACTCTTTCTCTCCCTGCCATTTTTTTCTCTTTATCTCTCTCTCTCTCACTCTCTCTCTCCCCCACATTTAATGTTATATAAAGTCCATATTATTGGCTTTGGCATTGTTTGTACCTTAATTCGGGCAAAGGCATCTCTCTAACAATTATAATAATTGAATAATAACACAGAGGGAAATGTAAAGCATAGTTGCTGTTCAAAACAAAACCATTTAAACCATAATGGGTATCTATTAATCTATCTAGAATTTTGGTGGAAGAGTAGACAAAGACTCAAAATCCTTCCCACAGATTTCCTAGGGGTTTCCTCCAGTTGTCAAAATGATAAAATGCTTGTTCAAGTCTCACTCAAAAGATAAAATATAGGTTCCTTATGTCCTTGTGGTGGAACGAAGAGCCTTGTTCTTCAAGATAAAGGAGGTAATTCCCTGATCTGTCCCTGGTGAAATGGAAAGTTCCTCTAAGATGTTTGTCTCCTGGGGACTCTGGGTGCTGCAAGATAATAAGGCGACCTTTTCTGGTTGAAAGACTTGGTTCTTGCGCCCTTTCTGTGAGAAGGGTAGCTCTGAGTCAGAGATGAGAATTGGAGAATCCCATACCCTCTGCCTCTGTGTATGGTTATACAATGATATTTCTTCAGCCTGAAGCTGGCTTAAGAATGTCAACAGGTAAATTACTTCTTTCATGCTTCATAGAAAGCCCCTCATCTCATTTCTACTACTGTGAACACAGAGTAACTCCACTGGAAATACACTGGTGTCTCAGAGGTTAAAATGTTTTTAATTAATCTGATCACTGTTGTTGCCTGTAACTTATATAAATTGCCAAATATCAGCTTACATCACTTCTGTGAGACTTCATTATTTTTTTCTAATGTGTTTGGCTACTGCCCTGTTAATCCAGTCACAAAATGTATCCAAGAAATCCACAAGTAAGAAAACTAATGCCTCCAGTCCATTTCTATATCACCATCATGAACTGACATGACATTCTCTGGACTATGCTTGAAATGGTTATCTTCCAATTACAAGGATTTAACACCCAAAAACCTAATCTGCTTGTTTAAATTTTTTGTCCACTTTTAACCACCTGCCATATTCGAAACAATGAGCACTTTTCTTTGGAAAAGCATAAATCAGAGCGAAGTCAGTTGGCTGTACAAATATGCAACAATATTGTTGTGTACAGAACAAGTTGCATGACTTCAGCATTATAAGGATGAATGTAGAAACACAAAGATGAATGTAGAAACACTTAAATGATGCATATGTCTTAAGTGCTAGTGGTCCTGAAGATGATAAATCAGCCGGGGGAGCAGCCCTGAATGAAGATGAAGTAGCTCATTTTGGGTCTCTTGGAGGTTTGAAGTAGGAGTATGACTCACTGGCCTTCTAAGAGAGACTGTGGAGCTAGGCTGGGGTGCTTACAGTGTCAGATGCTTAGGAAAATGTCACAGTTACTACATGTGGCTGTCCTTGCAGAGAGGAGGGGCTAGTCTTTCTGCTTGACAGCAGCTTTCCCCTTTCATGATTCAGGTAAGCCCCAGAATTTTTCCAGAGAAAGGAAGAGGGGAGGAGAGAGAGATTTCAAAAAGGCTGCTAAGTTGGAGGCTTCTCCGCATTCTACTATCAACACTGTAACCCATTTGGATAGTTTCTACATCATAATACTGTTATTCTAATATATATTAATTTCCTTATTAAATAAGGTTATTTTTTTCTCTTATATTATTTCACCTTAAATACAATAGCAATTTTTTTTTTTTTAATTAAGCCCTTTGACATTTCAAATTATTTTCCAGTCACACAATTAAACATTGTGGAGAAAACACATGTAAACTGAAATTTATAGAAGTTGATAATTTCCAAATGTAAAGGCATTGATAGAAAGCTCAACAGATTTGGAGTAATGTCCTAACAAATGGTAAAAATTCTGTAAAACTGTTCTTGCAGTCACCTTCTTCATGTTACTTGGAACAGTAAAAAAGAATAAGCACTTGTCAAGACAGTCAGTCAATGAGCCAGGAGCACTACAACTCCAGCAGCATCACTCTTATAATGTAGTTTAGTTTTCTTGGCTGCTAGATAGGAACAGGAACAGAAAATCAAACACATCACCAAAGAAAACATTCCGTAAGAAGTCATGATATACTTCTGCAGGATAACAGTTTATTTCATGACTATCCAAGTTTTCTGCAGATTAGTGTGGTTACAACACACCTGTTACTATCAGTTGTTTGCATTTAGAAAGCGAAGACCGAGTTCCCCCCAACAATATTTAGTCCAGCATGGGGTGGGGGGGAGGGTGGGGGGCAGTTTTGGGCATACCCCAAGATCCTGGTCACTCTTACTCTGGATATGGTTTTACATGGCTGCATAGTACATCTCCCTTCTGCATCCAGGCTTCCCTCCTGCACATTCCAGGGCACAGTGGAGATGGGGCAGTATGTCTTAGTCTACGTCCAGCATGTAGGCAATATGAGAACCTGAACTTGACACTGAAGAGTTCTGAGGCCTCATCTTTTAGATGTAACTTTAGTATTTTGCAGTCAAGCTTAAATTTTGCACTTGAGCCCAAACCACCAACTTTATGTTCATCTAGAGCCCAAAGGCAGTACTTTCATCATAAACCCACATTATTTCAAACTGAGCAAGCATGTCCTGTTCACCTCTTCTTCACTCTTTCACCTCCTGTGGCCCCAGAAATGAGTTTTCAACCCCCCACTGATGTCTTCTGATAAGAAAGAGAGAAAGAGCAAAAGGAAAAAAGTGTGAATTCCATTTTAAATCAGTATCTCTGAGTTTTGCTAATCCCAGAGTGCAGGAACTATTTTATTTTAAATATAATGTGATTGCTGCTTGTTACTATGCACAACCCAGGCTCATTTTAGAAGTCTGAAAAGTTTTGAAAAGCAAGTGCAGTTAGCATTCAGCGAAGAGGAGGTCCAAATAAGAGCTGAGCTCTCTGTTCCTGTTACACTGGGATCACATGTATAGAGTACGATTTCTTCATCCTTATATCAGTTTTATAGACTCATAACTCCACTGATTTTTATTGGTTGCTTGCACATGAAAGGAAAGAGATGCAGCTCAGGAGGGTATTTTGTAAGGCAAGATCTTGGCTCTCCTATAATTTGCATGTACACTGCTCAAATACAAGAAGTCTGAAGTCAGTATGGAAGTGGCAAAACACTCACTAAAATCCCAATGAGAGGGGGTGAAAGCCAGAGGTGGCTCTTTCCAATCCTTTAAAGGGATACAGCTTCCCTCAGTGTTTTATTTTGTTCACTTTTTTCGAAAATCAAAACTGTCCTTTCTAGAATTTTAAGGAAAAGAAGAAACCTAGAACTACTACTTTGCTGTGAGCTGATTTTGAACCTGAACAGAAGAAACAAAAACCTAGATATTCACTTAATGTTTATAACATTACTCTTTGTTTCCTTGCTGCTGAAAAATTGGTGGTTTTATGTCCAGAAATTGATTCTTTTACGAAAACCGAAATTGATTTACATATTTCCCTGGTGTTCTGAAATATCAAAAGTTGTAATTTCAAAGTTTAAAAAAAGCTGAAAATGGGTAGTGGAGTGATTCAGAAAGAATACTAAAAAAGTCAGGTTACTCAAACTCTCCTGAAATCAGTGCACTTGTTTTTCTCAACAGACTCAACACAATCATGCAATAGGAAACCAAGCATTTAACATCTTTGTCTGGAATAAAGTAACTCCAATTTAGTTAGCCTTAACCTTTATGAGATTTCAGTTCAGATCTATTTTAACTTGAAAAGCTTGAACTGGAAAGGACAGATGGCTGTTCGATGGAGAGATATCAGGGTGGAATCTGACATTTTGCCAACCCTGTGGCATTCAAGTTGCAGCACCTTGTCATTCAAATCTCCCTTGTCAAATTCAAATCTCAGCCAACTCTTTCTTTATTATTTATTTCTTTGAGAGTTGATTAAAGTTTGAACAGTGAGGTGCAGGAGAATGCCTCATGACTTTTCACCTTACCTCTCGGTGAATTCTGCTTCTGATCTCCAGTTGTTAGAGACTGCAGCACCAACCACAGTCTAGATATAATGAGAGGTGATTTTCTAAATATTGCTCCAACCCCAAATATTGGCACAAGAAAACACTAGCTAACAAATTAAACATTTATAATGCAGCCAGAATAAAGATGAAGTAAAGGAACAAGTACATTTTTTAATGACTTTCTGCTCTTGGGGAGTGGGGGAAAGCTATTGAAAACAGCACCCTTGTTAGCTGTACTCTTCCCTTGTAGAAAAGCATCCTTGTCTAAGCAGTATAACTTATGGTTTTGAGGCTATGGGAAGGGACTAATGATATTTATTATTTAAATATGAACTATCTAAAAATATTTTAAAAAATACTAAAGACGAAGCCCTAAAATCAAGGGAGCTATAGTATTTTGAGAATCAGCCCAAAGCACTAAATCATGGTGTCACTTATGCTGAGATAATTTCACAAATCACAGTTCTTGTACTATGATTTAAATGTAAAACTGTCAGTTGTAGCTACCACAGAAGTGTATCAGATATTTCAGGGTAGATGAGAAGGAGGTATTTAATTTTTCATGGCATTATCATCCTGCTGTGGTGCATATTTAGTGAAACTACAGAAACAGAGTTACATCAAATTGTATGCAGCCTAAATAGCATCTATACAATTCAAAGTAGATACGTATTGTGTTTCAGTTGGTAACAAGATGCCTGTAAAACTTGTTCATCCCTTGCTTCTTAACTTTATGAGTAGTCTCAAGAGGTGCAGATGGGTGGCTTGGGTTGTAGAAAAATAGATGATCAGGTAACAACAACTTTTTAATTAATATTTCAGGCTCAGTCAATTCACTTTAAGTTTTTCCTCTGTGACCAACCAAAGCTTAGACTGTGCTTAACTGAAGGGTGATTAATTAAGAAACAGAAGAGAAATGAAGCTAGTGACACCAGGGAAATATGTAAAGAAAGGTATTTTTGTCCCATTTTCTAAATTATTTTTTTGTCCTCAAAGCTAGAGAGTATCATTTTCAACAGGCCTCACATGGAGTTTGGAGCTTAAAGTGGCAAAGTAAGCTGTTCTTTGCTTTGTTGAAATTTGTTTTTCTCATAAAATGTAAAATAAAATGCATGTTTTTCAATTTTCAGGATAGTTTGACAGTGAACTAGACATTTTTGGCTGGGGATTTAGAATATTGCAATGCACTTTGAAGAGGGCAACAAAAAGAGAAGTCAAAAGCTGCATCTACAAGACAGTCAGTGGCTGTTCATCTGTCAGGTAGAAGGAGTGAGAGGGAATGCATTTTTAAAACGCTCCAATATTTGCACTAACTTTCCCTTTTTTTCTGGGTACAGTTTAAAGGATTGCATTTGATCTGGTCCTACAGAGGATTAAAAGAGGATTAAGAGAATGAACAAGTCAGTTGATGGAATTTTGCCATTGATTTCAACAAGGCCAAGGATTTCACTTCCAGTGATTGCCCTCTGTAATCAGAAAAATGTTCTTCCTCTTGGGCCTGTTACAAAGGACAGGATCAAGAGGATTAAATTTTTGCGGTTAAACAATCAAATGCCTAGAAGCATAGGCAAACTCAACAGCAGATATGAAACTCTTCCTCTGTTCCTTCATGAATGCAAATAGCAGAGAAGTCTCTGACAATGTAACTGTGCACATGTTGGTTTGGTATGCAGGAGAGAGAGGAGCAATGGGACCCATGAGCACGGGAAGAAGGGAGTGATGATCCTTGCAGAGAATGCCTTCATCCCAGAGAGGTAACCCCAGGCTCAATTACTGACTAAATAGAAGTACTTGGGCTATAACATGAGCAAGTAAGAGTAGGTGAAATAATCAACCTGATAAATTGTAGGAAGGAGCTGTATCAGAGAAGTACAAGAGAGGTCAGAGTTATAACTAGAGACCCAAACAGCTAAAATCCTCCTTTGCTTGTAGGACATGTAACTTCTTAAGTCTTGAGAAATGCTCAGCACAAGGGTTTGTCATCCCAGAACTAATCCTGCAGAAGGATGGTATATCCTCCTGCTTTTTTTACCTGTTTTTTTTTTTTTTTTTTTTTTTTTTTTTTTTTTTTTTTTTTTTTTTTTTTTTTTTTTTTTTTTTTTTTTTTTTTTTTTTTTTTTTTTTTTTTTTTTTTTTTTTTTTTTTTTTTTTTTTTTTTTTTTTTTTTTTTTTTTTTTTTTTTTTTTTTTTTTTTTTTTTTTTTTTTTTTTTTTTTTTTTTTTTTTTTTTTTTTTTTTTTTTTTTTTTTTTTTTTTTTTTTTTTTTTTTTTTTTTTTTTTTTTTTTTTTTTTTTTTTTTTTTTTTTTTTTTTTTTTTTTTTTTTTTTTTTTTTTTTTTTTTTTTTTTTTTTTTTTTTTTTTTTTTTTTTTTTTTTTTTTTTTTTTTTTTTTTTTTTTTTTTTTTTTTTTTTTTTTTTTTTTTTTTTTTTTTTTTTTTTTTTTTTTTTTTTTTTTTTTTTTTTTTTTTTTTTTTTTTTTTTTTTTTTTTTTTTTTTTTTTTTTTTTTTTTTTTTTTTTTTTTTTTTTTTTTTTTTTTTTTTTTTTTTTTTTTTTTTTTTTTTTTTTTTTTTTTTTTTAACAGCTGTGGTGAGGTGTCTCTCTCAGGAGGGGCCAGAAAACATAGCTTTGTATAGATAAGCCAATGTTTTGTCCTAACTACCCTTTTCCTTTGAAACTGAGTAGCATTTTAGCTGATGTATTGTATTGCATTTCCACAATAGAACAGCCATGTCTTAGATTGCAACTTTACCTGATATCTTGATGTTATGATGTAACTTTGTCAGAAGAAATTTGGGGGTTTTTAAGCTTATCAAAGAAAAGGAACAGGATTAATTAAAATACGGTGGGCTGAAATGGGATGACAGATCCTTCTGGTTAGTTGTTAAATTTAACTATTTTGGATTGGCAGCCTAAAGAGATTGCTTTTTCAGACTTACACAAGCTTTTGTTTTTGATGTCTCCAAAACAAGGGCATGTATACATTGCTGTTTATTGAGAGCTCATGAAATCCTGGCTGTACTGAAGTGGGTGACAAAACTTCAAAAGAGACAAGTTGTACCTTGATTTAATTAGATGGGCTGGCACTATTTATCTTGTAGAGCAGAGCCTTTTTTATCTGATTGGAATAGCATTTTTATTAGCTTTTTGTTTGGTTTTAGTTTTCCTGTGAAATTTTTGCTTTTCACTTGATTTATTTGAGAGTAGTGTGAAGAAAAATTCCAAATGTCAGGGAGAACTAAGATTGCTTTAAGAAAATTGAAGAGAGAAAACCTTGTTCATTTATGCTTTCTAAAGAAGCACTAGTCTAATTTTTTTCATTATAGAACAAAGAATGATACCTTAATTGAATATATTGATGGGTTAATTTTCTTTATTTGTGTAGTAATAAATTAGAACCTAATTTTATGTCCATTAATAGAAATGAAGGTAAATGTACTGTCAGATTCGTAATGACATCTAAGTGCTTTTTCAGTTTTCTCTCTCTGATTATGTATGAATATTTCCTTTTAATGTAATGCATTAATTAATTCATTAGTAAAAGATTATTATTCAATTGAAGACAAATATATTTGGCTTCAAAAGAACTTTGGCATCCTATTATTTAAGCTTGTCTGGATATATGATGTATGACATAAGTTCTCACATGTCTGCAACTCATCTTCTGCAACTCAGAATTTCAATGTTGTTCCAGTCCTGTGATTTTTTAATGTACTTGTATACTTTTTGCAAATTTAAGATAAATCCCTGTCCTAGGTTACAGTGTAAGACGTGCCCAAAAGCATTTATTCTTTTACCATCTTCATAAAATATTGAATCCAGGTGGGGCAGTGTTTTCCTTGCCTCCTCCCTCTGGGAGCTATCTTTGTTTAATGGGCAATCAAGGACCCTGCCCATGGCTCATAGATAACTGCCTCTGGACAATCTTTTGTTAATGGGACCATCAATGCCTTATCATCCCATTGTGAGAAGCTCCACCCAGAGGGAGAAACCAAGCATTCCATCCTGAATATAAGCTGGGATTCCAAACACCACAGACAGCCTTTTCCCACTGGATTTCCAGAGGACAAGAGCCACCACTGGACTTTCAGACGAAGACCAGACTCTTTTTCTTTCCTACAGGATCACTGCTTTAACAGGACCACTTCATCTGAACTGCTACCAGCACCCTGACTGACAGGGTGCCAGGTTGTATTCTGACTTTGTCAGTGGTTCGATTTTGTCCTATTGCATTTATTTTACCTTTTCCCTATTAAATTGTATTTCTGACTTGGAGCCTCTCACTGGTTTGCTTTCAAACCTGCACAAGTCCTCAAGTCTTCATCTGCATCCTGTATAGTGACTGAAATATTTCTTTCTCAATACTGTCACTGACTGCTGCTGCTCAGGGGATGTAGTGTCTGGGCAGAAACTGAACAATTGGTAGGGGAGTAATCCGACCACAGTCTTGATTCTGCCAGTTTTAACAATTCTTAGCTTGTTCCTTTTCTTTCATTTTGGTGGACCTTACGGAGGAGAGGCAACCAAAGAGATATAAAGGAGTGATCAGCTGGTTTTACCCTTTTTATTTACAGATTCATTCCTGTGACTTTTAAGTCTGAGAGGGAAGCACAACTACTGATTCAAATACATATTGGAGAGGGGGTTGCTCACCTTAATAATAATGGTTAACTAGTACATGAAACTTATTACACATAATTATTTTGCAGCCTATTTATCACAAGAACAAGACTGATGGAACAGATGTGATTACAAGGGATGAGTTCACATTTTCAATAGGTTCCAAATGTTAATTTACCAGTTGATCCACTTGTACAACTTTTTTGGCATGTTGACAAACAACTGAAATTAGAGAATCAAATTTGCTAAGGGATGATCACAGAGAATGAGGCACAGAGAAAAAAAGATGAAATATGATGTGAGGAGGGCTGCCAGCTTCCAGCGCAGGAGCCCCCTGCACTCCCTTGCAGGAGAAACGCCTGAGGGCTACAATCTCCTCAGATAAGGACTCTCCTCAAAGTTACGGTGAGAAGAGGTAGACCCAGCAAGCAGTGCTCTGTTTTATGGTAATCACTGTTATCCTGTTGGCTAACTGGCATCCCCCCCACCCCCTGCTTTCCCCATAAATTCCCAGAAGGGACCCCAATTTGCCAGGGAGAACTTGGCCACCAGTCCCCTTCACAGGGATGACTCAATAAAGCTTGCCTGTGGAATATACCGCGCCAGACTCCCTCGTCCCTTCGTCCCCCGGCCTGCCTGGGATGTCTCTTATGAGCTGAAATCACTAATATAGCCAAACGGCTGTATTCTAAGAGACCATCCCTCGCCTCACAACGGTTGCCCTCCCTGCTCCGGAGAAATCACAAAGGCACCTTGGAAAGGACTCAAGGACAGCCATGACCCTGGATCGCTTCAGGGCAGCCCCCACGGGAGGCGACAATGATGGCAGTGGAAAAAGAAAAACACCAAATAACATATTGATGTCAAAACCTGAGAATTAGGGAGAATGAGCCTCCTAAGCTGTGCTATATAAACACAAAACTATCTTATAGTAAAGTTATTAAAAACTAAAACAAGCAGATTTTTAAATAGTAAGATTATGTACGGCTGCCCCATATTGGCCTTCGGGATCTGTAGAAAAAATGGCCACAGGATTTTCAGTTTTGAGCATGACATACAGTTCTCTATGACTGCCAAAGAAAGCTGAGAGAAGCACTGAATATGTTAATAGCAACCACCAACAGGCCTGCTATTAGTCTGGCCATAATAACAGGTGGCTGTAGTTATCAAGGGATATTAATACAGGGTTTTTTCTGTACTTCACCATATGGTTCCCATTAATTTAATACACACAAAAAAGGGAAGATATTTGTCAGCAAGCAAATCTTCCTCTTTAAGCACCTCGTTCAAACCCCAGGTACTCGTGAGATAATTTTGCTAAATAAAACATTATGACCCACATGCTTTTCCATGAAACTATCCATAATGGATATTTTAACAAATCTATGGCAGCCTCCTCAGGTTGACACAGTGAAGTATTCCCTTAATGAGAAAGAACTTCACAGTGCAATGGATGGCAGTAATAGTTATACAATATCAATTCCAATAGTACAGAGCCACAGCTGATCTTTGACGGTTCACAGGACACAAAAATAGACTCCAGCACTATGAAATTCTCTCCTGTATTACTAACCTGCACATAGTGATCTGTTTCCATGCCTTTGTATTGTGTCCAAACAAAACCATTTGAGCTAAAGGAGATGCTCTCTGATTTTGCTGTAGCAAATACATCTGTACTGGCCTGCCTGGAAAAGAATGATTGAGAGAAAAGAAGATTAAAGGGCTATAAAACTGCAAACAGCATAAAGATGAACAGAAGTTAAGCATTAATCACTGTCCACACAATGCAGAAAGGGGACATCATATGAAGGGATGAGGCAGCAGGTTACAAATGAAAAAGAGGAGTATTTTTTCCTACTGTTCTTAAGTGTTTCATGTAAACCCATTGTCAAAAGGTACTGTGGACTCCAAACATTCAGATGAATTTAAATAGCAGGAGGATAATTTCAGGAGAGAAGATACCATTGAGGTTTCTTATGAAAATGTTCTCAAAGTGCACACTACTGACAGTGGGAAATCAGAAGAATTATCACTGTTTTTCCTCTTTTGCTGGCCACTCACTTTCCTCACTTTTGCTTTCTTTGACTACACTGTCCCATCCCTAATGGTGTTTCCTACCCTCAAGAGTGTGCAAATAAATACATATATAAGTTCAGTTCCTTGCAATGTGCATCAGTCTGCTCTCTTGCATATTTTAAGTTTTTGTAATGGCTTCCTTGTAAGAAGGTTGTGGCTTTGTTGGCAATATTGTTAAGGAAATATATAAACTAAACTTCATTTGGATTAGCTCCACCAAGACCAATTAAAAACAAGCTTCAGCTACTGCATTAGGAAAAAGACTCTTTTCGGAGGCAACACACAGAGTGAATACACTGGAATTTGGACTGGGCTTAGATTGTTCATAACCATAAATAGTGTGGTAGAAATTGCTCCCATCATCAATTTTCAAGTTTGAGAGACTTGCTCCAGTAATATCAAGTTAACTGCACTCTGATCTTGGCACACTTAGGTTTTTCCAATAAAGATATAAACTCTAAACTTATTCATTTAAAAGCTTTATCATATATATGTGTTATATGAATAAAAATCACTACCACAACAGTTTGCATGAGAGCCTTTGAAGGATATTATATATCTGCCAAGTCTTAATGTAGCATCATCGGCTACAGGCATTCATCTGGTTGAAAACAAAGGCTGAACTGGTGTGCAAGCATTTCTTCCAAGTCCAAATTCCTTTACTTGAGTGTTTAAAAAGACTTACACAAAGAGGTGAGCCACCAATTTTTGTTAAAAGCCCAGCTATTTCATTGGCAGCAATAGGTCATGGAATCCACCGATCTGTTGTGAAACAAAACACACCAGGGTTATAAAATCCAACAGAGTTTTGATGTTGCAGACACAAATAAAGAAGATATGAATATGAATGAAATGACTGAAAAGAGGTTCAAGTTGAGAAGAGGATGCCTCAATAAAGTCAATGGAATGTTGGCTAGATAGAAATTACCTGTTTTTAGTGGGAAAACTAATCTCATCGCCACCAAAATTTGAATTATTTCTATAAAATGAATATGTTGCTTATTAGCAAAATAAATATTTTAACACTTCTATTTTGAACTTCAGTATCTTGCCCATACTTAGAGCAAAAAGAGTTAGAACAATTCTTTGAATGGGGGTCAGAGTGCCTGTTCCAGTTTGCTGTATTTTGATCGTTCATGGTGTAGGAGAGCCTTCAGTCAAGGACAGGCTTTGATAACAACCAGCATGAGGCCTGTTTTGCTATTCTGTCAAACATTTAGCATGCCAGTCAATATGAGAACATAAATGGTCACTTTAAATTGATCATAATTCATTAAACGTTGATCATGATGTTGAACTCCACTAATGAGTTGCAGTGGATGCCAAGTATTTTTGGCTATACTTTCACATGCCATTATTTTAAATATCCTGAGAACATTCATCAGAATGACAGCTGTTTCTGTGTTAATATATAGAATAATAGATGAGATACAGCAAAATAATTCTCTTGAAGGGTTGTGATGACATCATATTCCCCAAAAAAAACCCCAGAGCTCATATGATTTATTATATTAAGAGTATCCAGGCGGAGGTATTTTCATGTTTTACTGAAGCCCATTCATTTATTTAAATAATATATGGAGTTGTGACTTTGAGACTTTCACAGAGGCATGGCAGATCTCTCTGCCTTGTCTTAACATGCAACTAATTATGGATGTGAACAAGATCCAGGGAGGTGTGAGGAAGATTTTTGTAAAGACTCCAGCATTATTTGTTGGCGCTGCCAGTAGTAGTACATTATGTGACTGGACAGTATTTTTTCCCCCAGTGTTGCCTGATAATATACGACTCAAATCACTTCCCTCTCTGAAATGCATTTGTCTAACATGAATTTGTTGGAGTTTTTAACATATTTCCCATGCAGTCTGCTGTCTACTTTCTCCTGACCTTAATGAACAAGACAATGAATTATGGGATGAAGGCCTGTTTGTAATGTGGTTCCATTTTCATAACTCCCATGGTATTTATAGGGAAAGTCCTTAGGAAACAAACACAGCTGTTTCCTTCATCCTCTCACTCTTTTTCTTGGCCCCTGGATTCCCAGCAGAAGAAAAAATGTTGTGTTTACATAACTTATTTCATCTCTGAATTCTTCCAGTGCATTCTTTTCCCCTTCTTTACATACACAAGTTCATTTTCTTTAAGAGAATAAACTCAAAGAGCAAGTAAAGTTATTGAGCTTTAAGGTCTTAAATAACAGAAAGACCTCATAAAAATGAGGTCAAATTTCTCCACTGCTAATTTGAAAAAAATTTGCACGGCAGTTTCAAGGTGATGTTACACCATGTGAAAATCACAGGGTTCTGTCGATGCCTACATTGTATTTCATGAAAGCATATTTACCTAAATGAGGCTGAGAAAACTGCAGAAACTGCATGTTAACTGCAGAAACTCCCACTCTTAGCATAATGTCCCCAGAACCAATTGTGCATAAAGTCTGTAAGGTCCATTCCTACAAAGATATTGATACTTCACTGCCAAAAGTTCCACTCATTTCTAGAAAAAACATTGCATCTTGACTATCCTTCACCATGTATATAACCTGTAGGTTTGTTTTCCAGTGAGTTCAGGAGAAATCATCTTTGTGAGTCTCTGCCTAGTTTCATTTTCAGAAAGAGACTTGAGGATGTGAGAGCTTGCTGGCTTAATGAGCAGTTGGATTTTCAAATACAATCAGATAGCTGTACATATAGCTATACAGGTGTTCCCTCTGTAATTCCTAAAGATGTTGTGGAGGGTGTATGCCTACCTCATAACCATATTTTTGCAAATCCTTCTTTATTTGTGACCAGCTAGACTTTTTACTTAAATTAACCCTTGAGCAGCTCTTGAAACATGTATAAAACTCATCAGTGTAATTCCTGAAAAATCTGTGTCAAATAAAGTTTTTTGAAACAGGCGCTCCAGGCCCAGGCTGCAAGACCTGAAAAAATAACTTGCCTCAGTAATCATCTTTACTAATTTACAACATGATGAATCTAGAAAAAAATGCTAGATTAGACAAAGGGATTGTACAGGTTTGAAAGCAAACCAGTGAGAGGCTCCAAGTCAGAAATACAATTTAATAGGGAAAAGGTAAAATAAATGCAATAGTACAAAAGCGAACCACTGACAAAGTCAGAATACAACCTGGCACCCTGTCAGTCAGGGTGCTGGTAGCAGTTCAGATGAAGTGGTCCTGTTAAAGCAGTGATCCTGTAGGAAAGAAAAAGAGTCTGGTCTTCGTCTGAAAGTCCAGTGGTGGCTCTTGTCCTCTGGAAATCCAGTGGGAAAAGGCTGTCTGTGGTGTTTGGAATCCCAGCTTATATTCAGGATGGAATGCTTGGTTTCTCCCTCTGGGTGGAGCTTCTCACAATGGGATGATAAGGCATTGATGGTCCCATTAACAAAAGATTGTCCAGAGGCAGTTATCTATGAGCCATGGGCAGGGTCCTTGATTGCCCATTAAACAAAGATAGCTCCCAGAGGGAGGAGGCAAGGAAAACACTGCCCCACCTGGATTCAATATTTTATGAAGATGGTAAAAGAATAAATGCTTTTGGGCACGTCTTACACTGTAACCTAGGACAGGACTAGAGCAAAAAACATTCTAAATATCTTGACGAAAAGATGTTTGCTCTGTAGATTGTATGATAAAATGCATTCTTAGGACTCAAGCCAGGAAAATACTCCCTTTCATGAAGAATAAAAGGAGATTGAAATATACTTGTGCTTAAGAATCTGCCACTGGGCTTCTGGAGATATGGCACATAGAAGAATATGGCACAGTTGGACTGATCCAGTGTGGGTGTTATTGAGTGCCACCTCATGCTCTGTTCTTCAAGAGCAGAAACCCAAACCTTTAGTGATTGGTATTGAGGTTAGACAATTAACTTTTTAACAATTTATTTCAAGCCACTGCTTTCACAGATTATTTAACACCCTGAAGAATGACAATTTTTCAGATGATTTTAGGGAAAGGAGCATTCTTCCTATTCATTTTACATTAGAGTATAGGCCTGCATCTAATGACCCATCAGTTCAACATCTGGAGTTTAGGATATGTTGCCACTTAAAAATTCATTATGTTAAAAAAATATTAATCACAATTTTTTTTTTTTTTTTTGGTAATGCTGGCAGAGCAGAGAAGCGTGAGCGGGAAGTGAGTGGCTGGAAATTCTGCATAGGTGTTCAATTCCTCTGTGAATTGGCCAGCTCAGGTTTGGAAACCCCATATCTTCATTGAGCTCAAACTGCATCTCAGAAGGTAAATTTGTATAAGACCCAGGGGTAGGAGTAGAATTTCTAGTGGCAGTTTCAGGTCTCTGACCTATTTGTTTTACATGGGCTGTGACAAAGAGCAGAGAAATATTTAGAGACAAATATAGAAATCTAGGTTTCCTATGTCTGATTGTCTCTTTTCACTTTGAAACTTGAGTGACTGTCTGCCTCAGAACTTCTGCTGGCTAGAGGGATCATATTTTCAGTGAGACTCATAGTGACAGAATCACAGACTGATATTTAACTGTTAGAGATAATTTTGTTCAAATTTTCAGCATTAATAACTGTCTGCCTTTGTTGGTTGCCTCTTCAGCATGCTGGAGGCTGTAGATACTTTTCTTGGCATGTAATTCTTGCCTTTTAACATACAGAGATGATAGATGCTTAATTCAGGCATGGAAATTTCTCTCAGTAATGAATATCTCTGGGCTACAACCCCTCTTTGAGCTCTCCTTTTGTATGTACCAGTATTATTTTCCTATCTTAGAGAGTTATTATGAGTATAAATACATTCAAGATTGTGATTTACTCCAATAATAATAAAAGCTACACAATATAACAGATATCTAGAGGAAAACTGGATGAAATAATTTGTCTGCCATTTCTGCATGTTTTAAAAAGAAATAAACACATCTTTGGTGATGCTGAAATAATTTCTGAATCAATTTCTAGTCATTGAAATGTTTGTATTTTGGAAAAATGCAATGTAGGTATAGTCAAACTTTTCATTTTGACATTTCCAATTGGAATGTCTAGTTTACTATAAAGTTGAGAAGTAGTCTTTTATCTTCCAAAACTTTCAGTCCTGTTTGAACCAAAACAAAGAGTAACAAACCATCTTATTCAACTGAAACAAGGCTGCTTTTCAAATTTCCATATTTTTCAAGAAAGGTAATTGTTTCATATTATCTGCAAAAAAACCCAAAACATCCCATTTGATTTTTTCAGAACTGCTCGGGAAAAAAAATATATGATATATAGTGAATCCTATTCCGTGGCTGACATTGTCTGACACTTGTACTGTGTAACTTGATGTTCCTCTAGAGGTCTATTATTTTCTCTGTTTTCAAGCATATATATTTATGAAAATGGCATACAACTGTTAAGGACAGATAATTGAGATAATTAAGAAGTTAAGAGCAAAGTGTTTCCCTTTTTCATGAGAATTAGCAATATTATATTTCTGCTCCAAGCCAAATTCTCTAAGGAGCATTCAATTTAAGACAATTATAAGATAAATTATTTATAAGTGTAACTGAATTCCTAAAGTAGTTTATCAACAGTTACCAAAATACAAATATGGTAGATATCATTAATATAAATTTTTCTTCAATGAGATTTTATATAGTTTTCATTATTGTTATAAATCTGTCTCTGCTTCTTTTTATGTATAAACAGAACATTTTATCATATAATATTTTCTTCAGATATTGCAATGTTTTTACATGGGTTAGTTTTGAATGCATATTTCCACCTTCATTTTATCATCAACCTTGTGTATGCAGGCAGAGACTATTATTACTGCTTTCAATGTCTTTGCTATTTGCTTAATAGCAGGTTTCAGTTGATGTGACCTTTTACTTGATAAAAAGAAAATACAGCATCAATGGATTGCTATCATCAATAGGATACAATTAACCAGGCAATGATTTAATGAAAGAATAATGTCAGAAGAACTGTGTTGGAAGAGCTATTTTAAGACTTGGAGAAAATTTTATGCAAAAAGCATTTGCAGAAGGTAGTGATTTCATTAGCATAGTGCTTAGGAGTTGACAGCAACCTTGATTTTCTTCTCTTTTCTCTAATTTTATGCTTAAGTGATCATTGAGGTAAATGATGAGGAAAAGAGAAGCACCTCTCCTTTGTCTTAAAGAGATGAAGCAAAACATTTAAAGAGTAAAAGGAGGTTTCAGTCATCTGCTTTCCCTGATACTGTAGTTGCCCAATAAAGAAAGCTGTGACCTCCATTAACTGCAGCATGACCTTTGGCTTGTTATCTCAGTAGAACTTGATCCAAGGAGTTCTACGCAGGTAACAAAAAGATGCCCTGAGCATTGGTTTTAAGGGCATTTTTTTGTAAACTTCATGACCTTCATTTTGAATAAAACAGCTCAAAGAAAGTAACCAAGGGTGTCTTGACGCCAGTGAGAAAGGACTTTTATGGAAGTATTGTGTCCTGAAACACTACATATAAATACTACACATAAAGCTTTCGCTTTCATTTTTTAATTCCTTTTGTATCTCATCTTTAATATTACTTTGTCATTCATATTGAAAACATCTCTCTTTTCATATTCATCTAGAAATACTTAATGTCTCATCCCACAAAAATAAAATACCTCTGGACCAACAACCATCATTCATTCATTCATTAATCAGATTTCCAAAATAGGAAATACCTGCCTGAAATCAAGTATGCATTAACTAAACTCTTCATTATTGTCTGGATATTATGACCAGACAGTATTCTAAGGGCCTTTTGTTGTAATAAGAATTGCAAGTGAGCATAATAAGTATTGTCTCAGAGTCCAAAAGCTTGTACATTAAGGGGTTAAATGAGAGAAACATAACAGTGATACAGGAAGACAAAAGTATATCCCTCTGTGACTCTGGAGAAGAATCAGTTATGCCAAAGGTAGTTTGTGCTGGCAAAGGGACTATGTCGTTGGTCTGAGAGGAACAGGTTGTTTCTCCTGTGAAGCACAATGGAGACATGGAGAAGAGAAAGTGCATGAAGTAACCAATAAAACTGGTTTTGCTAATTCTGTCAAAAGCCGGGTTGCAGGAAATCACACTCCAACTAAGTATTAAAATGATCCTATTTTTAAATAAGAGTAATGTCTGGAAATATAATAGGAATTATTATGGTGCTAGAAGAACACACAACCAACAACATTTTTTTCCCCTCTAAATGTGTGGGCTACCTTCTGGGTATTTAGAGCATAGTGGCTTTGAATTCCAAATTTCAGACTTCAAAATCTGTACAGAAATATATGGAAAATAAATAGAGGCAAAAAAATACAAGCAAGGCATGTCCAGATGAAACTCTTATGGGCATTATTTTGCCCCTCATATTTCAAGATAATTGCTTTGGTTGAAGTAAAATTAAATGCTCTATTAGGATATGAGTGAAGATATCTTAACAGGACATCTATTATACACTGATGTTAAAGCTCAGGAAAAGTTGTTGCAATAAAATTTCTGTTCATATAAAGAGCAAAACAGCATCCTACACAGGCATACAGAATTTATACTCACTTTCTTTAAAAAAAAAAAAAGTCTAAATATTCCTTGCAACTTCGTTGTCCTGATCATATATTACATCTTGAGGAGTGGTCCTCCCCAAGTTACTTTGATGTGCTCATGATATCACTGCTGTGAATGGGTAGCATTTCTTTTGCCCAAAAATTAAAGTGCTCTCTCTTGACAATTCTAGTGTAATATCAAAAGCAATTGATCATAACAGACTGTATGAACTTTTTATTGAGAAAATGATTTTGTATCATGTTCTGACAAATCTTTTACTGTGTTCTTTTTTGTTTGGTTTTGGTTTTCTCCTGCTAGTCCTACTTCTGTCCTAACTTCATAGGCTACTGGTTTCTACAGCACTCATGATTTTATGTAATTGCTGAAGAGTCATCTAGAGTCTAGTGTGCTAATTTGTTTAAATTATAGAATATTTTTTGTTGTTGTTCTCTTTTCCCCTCTGCTACTCTATACGAACTAAAAACTATTGATATATGGTTGATAATTCAGGCCTGAGAAATGTTCTCATAGTTCTGCTTTCCAGATAAAGCTTCAGATGAAAGGATCAGCTAAATTACTAAAACAGCCAGAAATGTCATCTGGTTACACTAGTTTTACTTTTTTTTTGTTCCTGACCATGTTTCCATGATAGATTGATAACATTCAGCTGGAGTTTTATATTGGACACTGCATGAAGTATCAATCTTACAGGAACACCAATTCTGACATTACATAAATATTTGCAACATATCAATAACCAGCACAACAGGCACAGGGAGTCATTAAAAGTAAGTATTCAGCTCATTACTAAAGAAAGAAGGCAAATTTCTTTTATATTCTTTTATACTGCCATTACATTGTTGTGGCTCTTGGTGTCAGGTAAATAATTATTTATTTATGTCTAAAAAAGAATAAATATATTTATAATGCAGGGCAAACTTGTACTTCTGAAATGCAGGGATGTAATTCAAGATGCCTATGTTAAGAGACTGATCTTTCTGGGCACCTGCATTATCAAGCAGGAGAGAGAAAGGCTGCAATAGCGGGTGGTTGAGAGAAGGACATTTAATAGGTGTCTCAGGAATGAACCATTTTATTTCTATTTTTCTGTTCTAATTAATAAATGTATGAAGTGACCCCATTTTAATGATGATGTTATTTTCTGTTTTGTTCCAGTACTGCAACTTAAATATGATAACATTCTTTCTATTTGCTTGTAGTCCAGTGGGACAAGTAGACAGGCTAATCCTACATAAATTTTACCACATTAAGAACCGGGGCATTCTATTAAAGCTGTATATTCTGAACCTCTACTTGACCTGGAAGAACAGCTTGTTATTGAAGTAAAAAAAAAAAGTAAATGCAAAATTAAAAAAAAAAAAAAGGAGAAAAGCAAGGGGACATTTAATTATCAAATTTGCTTCTGGCAAAATGAACTTCCAATTTTCTTCTCTTTTTTCATTCTCTGGAAAACCTGCAGAAATGAGATAACCCTTAATCCAAAACTCATTCTCTTTATTTACTCCCACTGTATTTACCTTCCCTGTCTTGCATTTCTCTATTTAACCAAGTGTGTTTGGTCTGGCTGAGGTAAAGCTCACAGCCCTTACAGCGCCGTGCTTTGCATTGGTAGCTGGAAGGGTGTTGATAAGAGAGCAGTGTTTTGGCTGCTGCCGAGCAGTGCTGTCCCTCTGATATTCCTTCCCCCA